>CAEFZY010001350.1:0-16331 GCA_903066815.1 Brachyrhaphis roseni
TATATATATATATATATATATATATATATTTGTAAAGTGCCTCAAGATAAAATTTATTGTGAATTGGCATTAAAGCAAACTAAATTTAATTGAAAAAGGACATTCACTACAAACAAAATTGTAAAATAGTAAATTTTGAGGCATTAAAAATAAAATGTTACATTGATTCAAATCTGTTCCCACCTTTAATGTGACATATGTAAATATTTATTTATTTAACTGAAAAACGCATATGTAAAAATATAAAAATAAAACAGCAGTTTTTGACATCCATAAGTTAATATTTTTTTACATTTTTCAATAGGAGTCTCATTTATCTTCAGCTTTCTAGTAGATGACTGAAAAGTTTAAGTCAAAACTGTCAAATCTGAAATTGATCATCCACATAAAACAATAAGTAAATAAACATTAATCCCATAGGATGGTGCTGCCACCACCATGTTTTTCTCTGGATATTGTCTCCTTTATGTTTTGTGTCAAACACATTTGAAATTGTGATGCAGAAGTTTAGTTTATTTGCAGATTTTCAGTTTTGGATATTTTCTCTCCAGCATTACTGCTCGGTTCAGACATACAGAGATAGATCTGCATGTAGACACTAAAAGTACTTTCCAGAAATTTCTGCAGCTCCTTCTTGTTGCTGTCAGCCCCTTGGCAGCGTCTCAAACCAGTTTCCATCTGGACTTTTCTACAGCTTTGGAGAAATGTCCAGTTTCCGTAATGTCCCTCTCATCCCGTTTCCTCTTCTGCTTGATGGCTGCCTTCACTATGCTGTGGTATATGTATATATATTTTTTTTTTAAATGTGGATGTATTTCCCTTCCACTGACCAATACATTTGCCCAATTAGTTCCAATTGATCCTTCATAATCTCAAAGCTTAATGGAAATGAGCAAATGTCAGTAAAATTATGAATCGGATTATCTATAATTGATAGCAGATGTAAACTAAAGGCTGAAACTAAAGTAATAGTTAGCATATTTTTCAAGGTTTCTCTAAAATACTCACATTTCTATAAGATATTGTACAATATTGTAATTATGCTGCCTTTGAAATCAATTCATAACCTTTGCACTTTTCCAGATTACGACAACAAACTCAACGCAAGACGTGATTGTTGTGTAAATTGGTTTTAAAAAATACAACAACAAATCTTTAACTATAAACTTCAGCAAATAGTATATAAAGCCTAATAAACAACATAACTTTACATTTATTAACAATATTACCGTGTTTTCCAGTTAAGAACCAGTCCATGCTGAACATCCATCTCTATCCGCTCTGTTTCGTTTGTATCCGTTTCGCTTCCAGATAAACCCACATCAATACTAAGAACATGACGCAAATATCTGACCTACCTTAAAATACGTTTATTCCTTATTGCTAAAAGGAATAAACACGTTTTTGACCACGGGGAAACAGACGACTTGCCAAACTGACCGGCAGAGCTGCAACAGACAGATTCCGATTCTGAGGTCTTTAATAGATAACTTACAAAACAACATTTAATTTACTTTTGGAAATGTTATGGTAAATAAACATGCAAGTAGAAGCCGGCATGCTATAAATAGTATCTGAGCTAGCTTTAGCTTTTTTCAGCTTTTAGATGGATTTTTTCACACTTGGAACTGGAGGTCAACATGCTAGCTTATATGCTATCATTAGTACTTAAGCTAGCTTTGAGTTTTTAGATAATTTTCACTTTTACATGTTTTTTCTCCACACTGCATATTGTATGTTACTGTAGGTCAACATGCTATTCATAGCTTACATGCTACTATTAGTATTTAAGCTAGATTTAGCTTCTTAGCTAATTTTAGCTGTTACATAGATTTGTTTCACACTGCATGCTGTATGTTACTGTAGGTCAACATGCTATCAATAGCCTACATGCTATCATTTACTATTTTAGCTAATTTTAGCGGCTTTGCATATTGAACATAGCATACTACCTAGAATTTTATTAGCAGTTTTGTTTTGAATTTGAAATATAAACTACTTTGTGGTGATCTATTACATAGATTCTCAGTGAAACCCTTTTACGTTTGTTGTAATATGATACGTTTTAAAAAACCTCAAGAGCAGGAAGGCTCCATTTCTCCTGGCCTCCTTTTTTCAAGGCACAAACATCTGACATTTTAGCAGGGGTGTGTCAGATAAACAAAATCTACAGTGCATGCCTGCAGACTCACCATAAATACACTGATTAAGTCTGACATCGGAAATCCAACATTGCTTCAATCCATTTAGAAAAATAAAACATCAGAGTAAAGCAGGTCAACGTATTTCAGCATGTTGGAGAGACTGTAATCCACCACGACAACATAACTCAGACAGTACATCTTTAAACCGGTGAACGTTTCCATGAACCCCAACCTCATTCATCTACTCTTTGTTTGTTGCACATCTAGCCAACACACTCCCACTCTTCCTGATGCATTAGAGTTGGCTTCCCACCAAGATGAAGGGTGTTTTTCCCACCAAACCCCTCCTCAACAAGCCAAAAGCAATACACAACGAGTCGCCTGCTGCTCTCTGGCCACCATTTCAGTTCCAGTCAAAGTCGCTGGAGAAAGGATTACAAATATCTGTAAGTGGGATGTGGGGCAGCTCTGTTCTGCTGTTTAAAGGAGCCATCGGCAGAGACGGAGCGTGATTCCTCCAATGTCAGCAGGGAAAGTGCTGCGGACAGCTGGAAGTTCAACCAAGCGAGTGCTGGAATGGAGATTAGGCCAGAATGAGTCATGATGGGGGAAAATGTCAGATCATTAAGCTATTAGTGGAATCAAGTGGACCTTAACTTCTGCATGTTTCAGGAATATAAATAATGACAAATAAAAGCTGCCAAGTTTTTATTTTTTTGTAGCAAAAACCTTAATCTACAGACAGTGAAAGGGAAAATATCTTGGTAAATAAGCCAGTAAAATCAATAATTTTAATATAGAACTAAATCCAAAGAATTTATAGTTCAGGGAATTATTATTTGGTTTAAAATGAGTTAAAGTTGTACATTTTTGCTGCTCCTATTTTGCATACACATCCACTCGACCACAATAATTATTCAACTTTATTTAAGCAAAGGCTGGTAGCTAAGCTAACCTAATACTGGTTATTTAAGTTATTGATGTACAAACCTATTATTATTCAAATATTAACTAATGGATTTTGATACATTATAGAACCTTATAGCATTGTTTTAAAAATATTCTCTTTTCGTCTTGTCAGAATCTCTAGACCATTTGAATAGAAAAAAATGGTTTCTGAATCAAAATAATTTCTAAATCTCATTGAATCGCTAGACACTGAAAAATTGCCATCCCTACACTCAATATCTCCTCATTTGGGGTTAAATAAATTATTTTAAACATTCCAGTTTTTGGGACACTTATTATTTTATCTGGATATTTCATTGCAGTAGTATTGTAATGTACTTTATGTCCTGTATATTTCACAATGTAATAGTCTATTCTCTTATCATAATGCCATGTTTATGATACATCTAATTTTAATAACATTATAGGAGTACATTCCATCATTAACCTGATTTTAGCATTATTAGTCAATAGGCTCGTTGCACGTCATCTTCCGGGTTCGGGGATAAGCGGCTGCGTCACTACCCGTCTACTGAAAATGGCATTTTTTTATACCATTTTTTGCCGGGCTTCTCCAAGCTGACCATTAAAAATGTCCATCGAATCATCTAAAGCACCAACAAGGCCTTAAAGTGACTGACTAATCATCATACATTCACGGATACGAAAGTGAGTCTTACTTTCCTTAAACTTCGTGGCTAACGGTTGAAATGTCCTCGCACATGCGCAGAACGAACGGTCGAAGGGTTTATTCCACGCATGTGCGAGCAGACGAGCACAAAAACAACGTACTGTGTGCGTTACTTTACCTGTTCAGTTTGTCGCAGCTTCTGACAAAGAATAGATGACCAACTCGTTCATCGGAGATGGGCTACTGTTTTCTAAATGAGGTGGAAGCTAGGGGTCAAAGGCGCATGCGCGTTTCAACGACATGCTGAAATCACAGCGCCGTCTAGTGCCTTGGTGTGACAACGACAGTGACCTCTAAAAGGGGAACTTTCCCCTAATAATCAGAAAATACCGCAGTGTTCTTATATAAACTTAGATTTAGTAGAGTCTCTTATTTAAACTTGTATTTTGTGTAAAGTCTCCAAAAACCTAAGAACAAATTGTTGTGAGGCAACAGAGCTAACAAAGAGGCAGACGTGGAGTTCTTATCTATTTATTTATTTATTGATAAAGTCCCTTTTGCTCTTGTTTTCTTTTACATTATGAACGCAAAAATAATTTACTCTGTTGAATCTCCAATCTCACTAAGTGAGATTTACATATATTACAAGTGAAACCAGATATTTCCTTATGTATGACATTAAGCAAAACAAATTCTTCTCTATTTTTGGTCAGTTAGTATTAACTAAATCATTTCTGATGCTAAGTGAAAGAATAATGTTAGCACCTCCATCCTCTATCCCCACAAATACGTACATAATTCAATAAAAGCGCAATAGGAATTGTGATTTGCTCATTTCTCTACGATTATGGTGCCTGCCCAGAGCTGTAAAATTTACTGAGACTGGAGAAAAGTCTGTTGTTTTGCTGGAAATACAGCTGAGTCAAACGGAGCTTTGTTTGCAGGATTAGGAATGGGAGCATATTGGCTTCCTTGTCTCGAGCCAGAAGAATGCTGGCGCAAAAAAAACAACAGCAAAAAAACAAAAAAACTTGAAACGAGAGAAAAAGGCATTCATTAAAAATAGAGAATCTTAAAATTACTGAAGCCGAAAATGTAACAAAATTTAATTTGAAGTAAATAGAAAGTAAAAACAAGAACATTTATTATTTAAAAACATGAGAGGATTTTAAAAAATACGTGAACCATAGACTGTTTTGTTTGTTTTATTCATTTGTAATGATGAAAAACTGTGTTGTTACAATCCGGCCTGATGAAGCTTTAAGCAAAACAACAGAGGGCTCATTATGACCCCAATGTATAAAAACAGGAATTCTCTTCCAGCTGCTCTGTAGTCACAGATATCAAGTCATAATGATGTGACATTTTCAGCTCCTGTGATCAAAACAAGGCCTCTGTTTGATACTCATGGCATTTCCTCATTCACAAAGAGAACAATAGATCCTGAGCGTGACATACCTGCTTGACTGTGACTGAATAACAAGCAGCTCTGACTGCCTAACTAATAAAATAATAATAGAAGAAAGTTTTTATGAACGTCAATCCCAGTTACAACCACATCGTAAAATTTAGAGCATTTTGTCACCTGTTTTTGAGGCATTGGGCAACAGATAGGTGCATTAGGGCCATTGTAGGTAGAAGCAAACCAGAAAATTGCTGCTAAAAACTCAGAAATTTAAAATGAATCTCAAAAATTTTCTAGATTAAAACTTGGACATTTTTAAATTTGAAAAGTTGAAAATTTGCTTGAAAAATCCCATAAATATTTAGATTAATTTTAGAAATGTTATGGAAAAAACATGTACATTTTATGGAAGAGGATTAGGGCCACCAAAAAAAAATAAATAAAAAATTCTGACTATAAAGTCAGAATTCTGACTTTAATCTCAGAATTATTATTAATTTTTTTTTCGGTGGCCCTAATCCTCTTCCGTAACATTTTGAAGTTTTCAAAGTCAAAATTTTGCTACACAATCGTCAAAAATTTTTAGATTACCGTAATCTTAGAAATTTTCCAAAATAATCTTAAAATTTTCTGACTTTGAAAAGTGGAGTATTTGCTAGAAAAGATTCAGAAATTTTTAGATTAATCTCAGATATTTTCCAGAAAAAATTTTGAAATTTCAGATTTTTAAAAGTGGAAAATTTGTTGGAAAAAACTGAGACTGTGTAACTAATTTTAGACATTTTCTGAGTTTTAAAAGTAGAAAAATTGTTAGAAAAAATTAAATCTGACTTAGAAAAATTGAAGATTTGATAGAAAACACGCTAAAATTTTTTACATTAATCTCAAGAATTTCCTAGAAAAAACTTGGAATTTGGAAAGTCTAATTGTCTAATTTTCTAATTCAATTGTTCTTTTGTATTTTAGACTTTCAAAAGTCTAAAATTTCAGAATTTTGAATTTTTCAAACGGCATCGTATTGTTTGCGTATTCTGAAAACATTTTGAACTGTATTAAGTACTTTCAAATCTTTTAGAGACACGACTTTGTAGCTCCACTCAGCTTAAATCTTAATTTTGTTTTTTCTGAAAGTGCTTTGCTGAAAACAAACAGGACATGATAAAAGCACTTTGAATGCTGGCGGTCCATCAGACTCCTAAGACAGCTCTCTGGCTTGCAGCGTTGTTAAATCTACACGCGTCCAGATGAAGGAAATACTGTACGTCACAGACTTAATGGACTGGAATGTTAATTGAGGCATTTGTCATGATGTTGAATCAAAGCCTTTCCATGCGCGTGAAGCCGGCTGCCCCGACCCGCCCGGCGCTGCCAGGACTCCCTGCAGCGATGCTGGTCGGTCAGTGCAGCAAAGAATCGGTTTCAACATCCTGCCTGAACGCAGCGGCCTTTGGATTTAAATGAAAAGCAACTCGAGATAACTAATGGAAAGTAATGTACGTCTTTCCTGTTACAGTGACAGAAAAACACAAAGTGATGGATTTGACAGAGGAATTTGGCCAGGGAACGACATCCAGCCGTGCCAAGCAGGTAGCCAGGTCATAAATCAAGGCATTGCAGACTCAAATGAACTCAGAGCTTGTAGAAATGAAGACCACATGAAGTTCGAAAGATGAAATCATCTATTTATTGATTCCAGTAACGCTGAATGTTTTCTTTTAAAGTTCACATCCATTTATCCCATCGCTGCAGTGCTGTTTAACGCGACCCTCTGTGCAAACGTTCAGCGTCCCCCCAGGTCATTTAGAAACTATCTGTTGCCTAATGCCTCAAAAACAGGCAACAAAATGCTCGTAAATGTTACTGTGTGGTTGTAACTGGGATTAACGCTCATAAAAACTTTCTGCTATTATTATTTTTATTGGTTAGGCAGTCAGAGCTGCTTGTTATTCAGTCACAGTCGAGTCACGCTCTGGATCTGTTGTTCTCTTTGTGAATGAGGAAAAACGGCCTGCATCGATCAGAGGCCTGATTGATCACAGGAGCTGAAAAAGTCACATCAATTTACAAAAGTTGAACATTTTTGACTTTTGAAACTTTTAAGAAAATTTATGAGATTAGTCTAAACATTTCTGATGTTTTGTCAAGCAACTTTTCTACTTATCAAACTCAAAGATGTCTGTGTTCTAGAAGTTTGTTTCTACAATATTTCTAAGATTATTCTCAAAATTTCTGAGTTATTTCTATCAGAGTTTCAACCTTTTCAAACTCCAAAAATTTGGAGTTTTTTGTTTTTGTTGTTTCTGGAAAATGTAGGAGATTATTCTCAAAATGTCTGAGGCTTTGACAATCTTAAAATTTATTCAAGCAATTTTTTTTACTTTTCAAGGTCAAATATTTCCAAGGTTTTTCTAGAAGTTTTCTGAGATTATTCTCAAAACTTTAGAGGTTTTGAGAATCTCAAAATTTCTGAGTTTCTTCTAGAAATGTTTAAATTTTTCAAACTCAAAAGAGTCAAATTTCTCCTAGAAAATTTCTGAGATTAATTTAAATATTTCATTGTTTTTTTAAACAGATTTTCCACTTTTAAAGCTCAAAAAAATTCTATGTTGTTTATCAGATTTTCTGAAACAGGAAAATGTCTAAAGCAATCTGCGTTTCCATTAAACATATAATTGTGGAAATTTAAGTAATAACAATTTATCCACTACTTGGAAAAAAAATCTTTTGTTTTTTGGATAAAAAGAAGTTTTTGCTCTGAGGTTATTTTTCAGCTATATCAAAATAGATGTATTTTGCAAAACTGCAATGGAAACAGTTTTTTTGCATCACACAAGTCATGTGATCAACAACCGGATGTTACTACTGGCTGAAACGACAAAGAAGACAACAGGAAGGAGATGAAAGTTCATGTTGCAGCTTGTTTTCTAATGCATGCACAAACTCATTCATGTGCGATTTTAATTGTGTTTCTTGTTTAATAGAAACACCGCAATTGCAAAATTGTGAGGTTTTTTACATTAGTGGAATATTGACAAATTTTGTGTACACTTGTAATGGAAATGCAGCTACAATCACCATGTTACTATTAATAACAACCACCTAAAAAGATGCTTGATGAGCGGCTTTTCAATACTGAATCCCAGCAAAAAGCTTCAGAGTTTCGAATATATTTAATGTGAAGTTTGAATGTTCTTCCTGAACATTTGTGGCTTCTCTCCAGTCCATAAAGCATGTAAGTTAGATTAATTGGCCAATCGGAAACGCCAATCTGCCCTTAGGTGTGAATGGAGGCCCAAACCCCAAACAAAATCAAACAAGTATGGAAAAAAATGAACGTAATTTTTCTTAATAGAGTCAGGAAAACCAGGCAAATGTTTTCCTGATTAAATATAAATTAAATCTGAAAATCGCCTGGAGATAAAAATCATTGTAAATTAGCACCATTTAAAAAGTGGTCAAAATGAAGTTAAAAGTAATTTAAGCCGCTCAGTTAAAGTCCAACAAAAATACAGTCATGATATTATCTAATTGTGAACATTTATCTGTTTGACTGGAGGACAAATGATGAAGTGAGACACTAAAACGAGGAGGTGAGGTTGAGGGTGGCTTACTGAACACAATCAGATAAGTGAAAACACATGTTTGATCAGCAACAGTGAGCAGCCCAGATCATTAGCAATTAAAAAAAGCTAAAAAGAAAATAAATTAACTCTGGATCACTGATGGATTAACGTTTGAACAAAATCAACTCCTGACCAAATTATTATTGTGATTTCATTAATAGTTTGGTTGTTTCTGTCCAAGATTCTCTTCTATGTGTAACAATAGAGATGAAAATTCACATTTCTGTACTTCCTTTTGAGTCTCTACTTTGTCATCAAAATGAGTCATTTCACAGACATTCCAAATGTAACAAATCACCAGCCGCTGTCTGTTACCTAGCAACCCCAGCCAAGCCCAGCCCGTTACCTAGCAACCTAGGCAGAGTTCCAGCACGTTTGGGCCCTGTTTACATGACAAAAATCCAACAAAAATGGATCTTTTTCCCCATTTCTATTAACAAATTTACATGAAGACGCTCTAATTACAATCTCTGTTTACGCAGCATTTCAGTACACATCTAAAAGTTGTAATGCCACGCCACGCCACTAGTCGGTGTTAGGTTCTTTGAGACTAAATGTGCATGTGTTAAAAAAATGTACAGTACAAACACAACGAAACTCTTCCATTATCACCAGAACTTGTCCCGTGAACAGGGCTTTTACAGTAGTAAAAGCAAATACAGCTTTTACTGCTGTATTTGCTGTACAATGGCTGCTAGAAAAGACAAGAATTTTGTTTTTGACTTAGAATCCAGGAACCACTTGCTGCATTCTTGTTGTTTGTGCAGGAGGCTCTACTTCTGCTTTTCAGTGATCTATGGTTGAGTAATTATAAATGTTGAGTTGGGAGGTGTGGCCAGCAGCAGCATATTTAAATTTATTTAATAATAATTAGCTGTAATTAATTGTAATTAAGTAAAGATAATAATAATAGTAGTAATAAGATGAAGCATTAAAATGAAAAACAAATCAATTAAGAGGAATGTGGAACCGTGGATATGCAGTAGTGTACCAAAGAAATCTGAAGATAGAAACAGGAGTAATTTTAATAATCCTGAAAAGTTTTAGTGACTTGATGTCAGACAGTGAAGAAAAAGAAAGGCTTAGGTCCCTACATATACTTATATAATATGTAGGTTTAGGTTTTAACTATTGAATTTGATCAGATCAAAGTTGTTGTTTTGCTCCATCTGGCTGCATGATTGATGCTATTGTCTCCTTTACTGAATAAGCTCTTCTGAATAAAATGAGGCTCATGAGTCAAAGTGTTAGAATGACACTTTCATGAAAAATGTATTATTCTCAAAACAAAGAAGAAAAAACCGGATTATGAAAATGCACCTTTGTCTCCCACTCACTGAAACCTTTCTATCCACCTGGAAAACAAAAACCTAAGACTTTCAAATAATTCAAACATTTTCTGCTCTATACATTGTGTTAGAAATGTATGAAAAATCTCTCCTTTCTTTGTGACGTGAGCAATTAAAACTAAAATTGAGAAAACATTTATATTAATAAAAATGGTAATGCGAAAAAAACATATAACTAACTAGAACTATATTGTGTGAAATTATAGCTACACATCTTTCGTTTTTGTGCTTTAATCTTAAGTAATTACTGACTTAAAACAAAATCCTATATCTTGCTGAAATGTTACTTGTAGGTCAGTTGTGTTTTATTTCAAATGTATTAACACATTTCCACCAAAATAGAATAAAAACACTTGGTAGGATTTTGCGTTTTTGCAGTGCAATGAAAAAATCCAAAACTATTGTAACCCTGCTGCAGAGACTGCTAGGTCACCTCTTATTAGCATGCATTGCTCGATCCTCTCCTGTCCCCTGCAATCGCCTTTATGACAAGCACATCAATTATTGAGCCATTAATTATTGGCCGGAACAGATGTCAGTCAAGTGAGACGGACACTTTGACCCTGATGGAAAACACAAAGCTATAAACACACGCAGATTGAGTCTGGCCATGGGCGCTTGTGTCTGAACGCAAGAGGAGGTTATAAATTTTGAGGACAGGGAAGCCAGGTAGAAGCAGAGCTTCCCTGACAATGACTGCCACATATTTCAGATAGACTATGCACTCATCCTGCTGCAATTCAGCTCAAGAAAGCACAGAGCACCCCGGTAGGAGACATTAGCACTTTTAATTTGGGCCATATGGTGGGAAGATGTGAGTAAAGGAGCCGGGAGAAGTGAGTGAATGACTACTGCTTCATCACAATTTTTTATTATAACCTTTGTGGAGCCCTGCAGAGTGAAAAGTTTCGGATCAGGTTTATTAAACATTATTTCAGGCTCTTCGACTTGCAGAGAGCCGTACCAAAAGTTCTGGGTTTTATTTGCTCTGCGGCTATTAAGTGTCCAACTGTTACGTAAGGTGGACAGGAAAATATAATCTATAGTCTGAGACAGAAAGAAGCTTCAGCATTTTTTTCTTTTAATATACAGTGTTGTGAAAAAATAATTGCCCCCTTAAAGATGTATTATGTACCGAACGTCTAAAAGATTTTGAACAAACACAAAATGCTGATTTTATTTGATTATATAATTGGGTTTGGGTAAAATATATATCCAAAAAACCTGGCCATGTGGAAAAAGATCTGGAAACTGAGTTGAATTTCATTAGCCTGAAAAGCGTGATTGACAGCGCTAAGCCCCGCCTCCTGGCTCTGATTGATTGTTTTTAGCTAGCACTGGGAGAAGGCAGAAGATTTTGATTGTTTTTTTGTTTTATGAAATGTTGCATACTGCTGCTTTAAAGCTGGGTTGTGTAACTTTTATTCAAAAATATGTTCCTTTAAACTGCTGCTGCGCAAGTTACTCAACAGGGTGTTGCTAGGTAACCAAAAGTTACTTCCTAAGTTGTTGCTAGGTAACCAAAGAGCGAGTGAGTTAGTTGATCCCACCAACCTTGTTGAGCGGCTGAAGTCTTTCTGGATTGGAGTTCAGTGACATTATTGAATATTCTATCACATGTGTTATCTATTGATATTGATCTCATGTCTATTGCGATATATGTTATTGATCTATTGATCAGTCCTGTTAGTGACCATAGGCATTTCTTACATTAACAAACTTTTTTTAAAAAAACTGCAGCGAGATGTAGGTGCTTATTTTAAGTCAATAATTCATTAATGTTTATGAAAAAGTACTAGTTTTAGTGGCAGATTATTTCATTTATAACATGGGAACAATGTCTTATTAAATAATCTGCCAATGAAACTAGGATTTTTTCATTAATATTAAGGAATTATTGATTTAAAACAGGCTCCTACATCTTGCTGAAAATTATAGTTTTACCTTATTTCCAATATACTGAGATATTTGCTCTAGAAACTTGGTAAGATCTTGTGCTTTTGCAGTGCAGATGTGTCAAAATATGAAACTGCACTGAGCTTTCATTTGTGTATTCCATTTTTTATTTTGTTTCACCTCTAATTACCAGACCAGAAATGTCAAAATCAAGTTTGACACTGACCCATTCAGTCACCCACTGAGTCAAGAAAGCTTTTATCAGCGATTTAAACCACAACACCAGAGCAATCCCTTTCACACCACTCCATTTATTAAGCAGGTCCATCTGTAAAAAGCAATCATAGGAAAATGTTTGGATAAGATAAGACCTTGGTTTTAAAATACTTCTTCCTGTCACCATCTATCCGCTGTGAACTTCAGCTTATCAAAACAGTTTATATCCACACTTGTTGGGATGAGAGCGAAAACCTTTTTTCCACTTAGAAAGCCAGAAGTTGTTTCTCTGTATTTTGGTTTTAAGAATCCATTCCAGTAAGTGGTGCAATTATTTACTGTCATAACACCTAAAACAAATCTGTGGCCACTATCCAACACTGATTGATACAAAGCCCTGTGTTTGGTAATAAAAACACAGAGCTCGAAGTCAAGCGAGATGGACTGTATTGATCATGGTCTCAGTGGCTCTTGGTGATACAACTCCTGGTTTGTTTCTTCTGCTTTCCTCCATTTTGGAGTCGGTTTCTAAGATTTTCAACCTCACGTCAAAAACAAAGTGTGTTATTTTAAGAACAAATACCAAGGTATTTATGGTACACCCAAAGATATGGTTCAACATGTACAAAACTAAACTAATTTTTTGGTGATAATGTACAAAATGTGCATTTTATGCCGGTCTCAACTGCTTCTAAAAACAGCCCAAGCACTTAAAAAAAATCCACCCAGTCTTTTTTTGGCAAGATATTAATGCTTTTTGGTGTCTGGAAAATTAAATGTTCCAAAAACCTCCAGAATGTGACGTCACAACTGACAGGCACTGCGCCGTTACCTAGCAACCCCAGCCAAGTCCAGCCCCGTTACCTAGCAACCCCAGGGAGCCCAGCATTCCAAAGTTAGATTTTTTTGTATTCATTTATTGTATCTATTTATATAATTTTATGTATTTATTACCAGCTAGTGTTATAAGCACATTTTTACAGCACTGTTTTAATGACTAGAATAACCGAATTTTAATCTGTCTATAATATTTTATTAGAATAAACTGGATCTCTTTGTCTTGCGGATCTGAGCCTCGAGACTGTTTTTATTCTAAATTTAATATATACACTGTTGCAGAAACTAAGTGCAACATTAGAAGAATGGGCGGCACCAGTTCAGTTCCTTTAGGTCAAGTTAACCATCAGCAAACCAGCTAGTTCACTTTGAATGACTCACAATATGACTAAGCTAAATAAGTTATTTAGATTTACCCCACTGTCCCATAGATAGAGGGAAAGTAGAGTAAATAGAGAATCAAACAATAAATTCAGTTTCTGTGGCCCAATTGTGCATCAACATGTGTTGAATCCTCTGATAAAACATCGTTAGTATATGTTCCCATAATAAAATAGAAAACCACAGAGCAGTAATACATATTTGCAACATTCCCAAGGCAACTCCGGCATTAAAGTGATTATTTTACAAGTTTCTGTAAGCAGTAACATCAGGTGTTTTCATAAAGCTTTGATTTAATGTAGTCATTGCTGTGGTGTGTTAACACTGTGGTTATCAGATATCACTTAGCTCAAACACAATGCTAATGATGCTGCCAGGACTTTAATTACATCTGTGCACCACTGCAGCCATGTGAAAGTCCTGCTCTGACTCATTGTTCCTCACACCAGCCATGACAGAGAGCAGCAGCTCAACAGAGAGGAGAAAAGCAGTCGGCCTCTTCACAGTTATCCATTAATAGACAGAAATGTCATGAGACAGGTCATATCAAAGCCACGCGTTTGATGTGTTGACGTAGAGCACAAGGTTGGACCTCCTGAAAGTCACGGCCGCTCTAATCTCCGTAGCCGGTGGCGTGCGTCACCTGTCCTGGCTGTCACAGGTAACCCTGGGACCTCGCCGTGATGACAGCCTCATCACAGATAACTGAGAATATATCCGTTACGTCCGCCATGGTGTTATGATGTGCAGCGTTCCGGTGATGACCGGGGCTCCCTGCAGCAGCGCTTCGACTCCTCATCTTCAGGCTGGATGATTTTTTCCTTTTTGCTTCATCCACATCTACCTGCAGGCTAAAGAGGAAGCAGTTGCCACAGCGACGAACCGCAGCCGCATCACTTCATGAGTTCATAAGGTTTATCACAGTGTATGATGCCTATTGAAATCCACAGAGCTCCTCTATGTCTCCCACTCAGGTTGTACAGGTGTTATATTTCCAGGAGAGTCGACTCCAAAGGTTCTCATATATTTTACTGTAAATTTCAGAATGCAAGATTTTTAGCAGGTCTAACAGAAAATTTAAATTACTAATAGTATTGTTTAATTTAAACATGTATTTTTGTTGGTGTCATCTTAAACTTAACCTTTTTTAAATCTATAATCACAGTTAAAGGTGCAGAATGCAACTTTTATAAAAAAATATGTTTTCTACATATTTTTAAAATATGTTTTCATGTTGTGACAGTATAATATGAGACAGATAATCTGTGAAAAGATCAATTTCCTCCACCTTCTGTCTGAGCTACTATTGCTGACTGAAGGAATTCACCGCTCCTGAACAATAACAACCAATCTGAGCCAGGAGGAGGGTGTTAGCGCTGTCAATCAAACTCATGTACTTGCTGCTAAATATTCTAATGGCGGAGAAACAACTTACCGTTTCACAAAAACTGTTTATTTGTCATCAGTCGTGCTAATTAGCCTGAGAATTCATGACAGGCTGTGCTAGCTGTATCGTAAAAGCGGAAGGTGGAAAGGGGATGAGCAGCGCCACACGGAGGGTAATTGACAGCACTAAGATCTGCCTCCCTGCTCTGATTTGTTGTTTCTGGATAGTACTGGGAGAAGGCAGAACAGCTTTTTTTTTTTTTTAACAGATTATCTGGCTCATACCATACAATAACAATATAGTGACAGTTTCAACAAATATGTAAAAAATATTTTTTTTATAAAAGTTACATACTGCAGCTTTAATTTGTGATTTGTGGGGTGTAATGATTCACTTATTTAAGGTGGTTTGGATGATCATTTTAAACCCACTTTATATTTGGTCCGGTTATCTATCTGATAATAATTGAATGATTGGAAATATTAAATTTTTAATTAAGTAATGGAAGACTGAATTATTTTAGTTATTATTGTGATTATTAATAGATTAATCTGATAAAAGAATTTGCCGGATTGTACAGATTTTTAATTTAATAATTTAAGCCAGGGGTGCTCATACTTTTTGAGACCAAGATCTACTTTTTCTCTCACCAACCGGCTGAGATCTACCTCATGACACGAAGACATAGAAATTGTAAATTAAACTCTATTGACTTATTTTATATGCATCAGTTATAGCAGAAATAATAAAGTGATAGAAAACCTAATGCAGTTTCTTCCTCAGTGAGATTCTGACACTGGGAGCAGGTTACTGGTTTCTCAGGCAGAAGCTGGTTGCAAACCTGAGGCCTGCAGGTGTCAGTCAGTTATGGAAGATCTGAAATGTGGTTTGATGACCTCAACATGAGAGACTGACAGGATGAACCAAATAGCTCTGTTAAGGTAAAGGTATGGCTTCTTAAGTTGGGATATAATTTATTTAATTACACATAATCATCTCGGTAGAAGCCATTTGTTTGTTAAAACTTAATGAAATATATTTGTCCTATGTGATGTTTCTTATGACGTACTATACTCACAAGCGAACGAGGTAATTAGTTCAAGTTTGTCATTCATTGATCGTTCAGAAACTGCAGCGGCTGTAAAGATCCACAGCAAAGGTAAAATAACCCGAACAGGTGATCAACTCAAAATCACTATTACTTTTTACTCTCTATCTCTCTCTCTCTCTCTTTGTCGTTAAACACACCCGTTGCCGTGGCAACGGCCTGAGCCCCGCGAGCTCAGCAGAGATTAGGTTAAAAAGATTCAGTCCGTTAAGATATCAGGTTTCCAGGCTTGATATTTATTTCTCGATTATTAACAACCCTCTCCTCCGTAGTGATTGTGTAACTAATTTAAACTCTTGATCTGCTAGTCAGTCGCTCTTTGAGTCGCTTTTTTTTTGTTAATGGAACCGAAACGCACTGAATTGCGCAACACCTTGTTGAACAATAATTACTAAGATTATCAATT
>CAEFZY010001354.1:0-11128 GCA_903066815.1 Brachyrhaphis roseni
GCTCAAAACCTATTTTAAGTCAATAACGGGCCTGTAAAACGGTGGTGGGGGGAGAGGGCCACATAAAATGACGTGGCGGGCCACATGTGGCCCGCGGGCCTTGAGTTTGACACATGTGCCTTAACCTTTCATGATAGCCAAGAATCTGTTAGAGAAAATAACAAACACTGTGCGCTTTTATGAGGGTTTTTTTGTGTGGTTTCGGGAACTGACGGTCTGATGGGACAATCCCCCCACTTCCCTGCTGCCTGACCTTGGCATCTGCAGCGCTCCTCCTGAGCATCATGCTAAGACCATGGGAGGTTTAAAAACTCTCAGCTGCACTCAGGAAGGCTAGAATACTCTAAAAATAAAGTGAAAGATGTTTTTTTGTGAAACTTTTTAGTGTCTTCACTCCCTGTGTCTCACGTTTCACATAAAAACCAGCAGAACATGCAGGTACATTTGTAGAATCTAACCCTGCTTTAAACAGAACCATCAGGTTCACCAGGTTGTCATGTAAACAGGGCCTGAGTCTATGTTGCATTCAGGCACATGCTGTTTAGTGTTTAGGTTGCTTCTGAAACAATTGGTTGCACTGGTAAGTAGCTAAAAACAAATGCATGCCATACTTTTCAGGGTTGCATGAACAATTTTGAAAGCAACATTTTCCTTCTACTTCCTAATTACACAAAAAAGGGTCAGAATGTGAACCAGTTTTTTTTTTTTATGTGACTAGACTAAAGAAAGAAAAAAAAAAAATCTTTGGTGAAAGTTGAGTTCCTGGTTGAAGTCAGTTCTCTGAGTTAGTGTTTGTATTTCTATATTCTATTTGGAAACGTCATTTTCTAGAGAAATATTTAAATGAAAAACCGTACACAACTAAGACATCTGCTGTCTTTGTAATTTGTTGGTTCCACTTCCGCAGCTCATCTTTGCAGTGGGCCGTTCCACAAACACCTGCAGGACCTGTTCATCCCTCTGGTGGTGCGATACATTGACCTGATGGAGACCTCCATTGCCCAGTCTATCCACCGTGGCTTTGAGCAGGAGACCTGGCATTCAGTCAAGTACGGCTACTTGTTAGCTGTCTCAGCTTCATATCATTCATGGTGCTGCTCTGGCTGTGAGGTATCTAAACGGGGCATGTTTACTCTGTCCTTGTTTTAACAGAACAGAGACTATGACCAGAATATGACCAATTAATAAAACTTACTTTTAGAAACACTGGAGAACATTATGCATTGACCTAACTCTTTTTACAACTAGTCTAGAGCTAGGTCATCTATAGGTAGATATTTTCTGTGTTCCTTTTGGCTCTGTCAGTTAGAGGCTTTAATCAAAAGTGAATGTTTTGACAATCTGAAACAGTGGGCAGAACAAATGATTTTAGGCTCAATAGCTGCTTTTGATGGCTTCAAAGTGACCGAAACCAAACATTGAAAGGGAACTGGACCGACAATATTCTACACTCAATCAGCCGAAGCAGCACAAACCTTCTGCAAAGGTGTGGGACAAGAAACAAATAGAATAAAATGGAACAGGCCAGTGACTCTCATGTCTGCTCTCACTCCTCTTTTACCTGTTTTGCTTTCTCCTTCTGTTCTGCTAAAATTCTTCTTCGTCACGGTTTGGATCTGTTGGGGAGATTGTTAACCAACAATCTAGCCAGTGTTCCTCTTCCTAGAATACCCAGGCTTCCCCTCACTTTGCCTCAGATGCCCAGCTTGTCAGTTCCTGCTTGGATTGGACCGATCTGTGAGAACACGTATGTACGGTGGAGCAGCTCATGCCTCTGACGGTCTATACTATAGGTCTTCAAAGCATCTGAAAACTACTCTTATTGTTGGAGTTAGCGTTCACTTTTCAGGAACATTAATCTATTCATAATGTGGAGCCTGTTTATTTTAGTTCATTCTCCTGCTATGTTCAGATTAGTCAAAGCCTTTTGGGCAGATAGAACTGAAACAACTGAACTAAAAGCTTTCATTTCCTAAACATCTGTCCTAAATAAGAATGAGCTAATGAAGAGTATTTTCCACAAAGCTGAGGCCAGAACTAACTAAGCACCAATTATTTGTGTTTCCACTGAAACAGAATCTAGCAACAGGAACCAGAACCATTCCAGAACCAGGAGGCCATGGCTTTCATCAGGGACTTTTATCAGGATCATAGAGAACAGCAGCCAATGAGAAACATGTTAACAATACAGTATTTGCAATTTAACCATAGGTTCACTTTTACATGACATATTTATAGCTCTACTGTTGAGTTTTTTTCTCAAAAAGTGGATTTTATTATAAACAAACTCCCAGAGCAGCTGCACTGGTTTGATCCTGTCATCAGAAACCAAAACTAATCCGAAACTATTTTAAGCACTTTTTTTTACCACCACTTTTAATTATTGCTATTATTTTATTTCAATGGTATATTAAAAACATCAATAGCTAACTATGGAGCAACATAAGAAGTTTAACCATTACATAAAGAATAATCTAAAGCAATAAAACAGAACAAAGTAAAATAGGTAGTGATAGTTAATGTAGGTATGAGAATTAGTACAATAAAGGATTAAATAGTTTGACAAGAACTTAAATTCTGACCAGAGAAATGGGATTTTTAAAAAGATTTAATATGATTAACACTCTGCATCTCAGATTTACTAAGGCAGTTTTAAACACAGGTTATTTGCCACCATTTAGTACCTGTGAGTCTAACAACAGTTCATATGTGAACCCTGAAGCTCATCAAATATGATGGTGTTCTGCTGTCATACATTGAGACTCTTAAAAACGGGGAATAAAATCTTAAGCTAGATTCTGAAATGAACAAGAAGCCTGAGCCTGAGCATGTGTGGTCATGGTCTTCTGCTCCTGTCAGAAGGCGTGCAGCAGCACTTATGTGGTTTCAGTTGCTAAATAAATGATTTATCAAGATCAACATACAGAATGGTGCACTGATCCAAGCAACATGCAATAAAAACATGAATTAATGTGCAATCCAATGGAAAATAGGAACGTCAAACAGTAACCGAATAAAATATGTATAAGAACGTTTTTTTCTTCTAAACAAAGTTATTTTACTGCAACTAACTACATGTTCTTTCTTTTTTCCTATTGCCTTGAAAACTGGCTCAGAACTTAACTGTCCAGCTGAGTTTCTGTCCAGGATGAATCCACTAAAAGAACTATTACCACTATGAACATTTAACTTTTCTATAACATAGAAACAACTCCTGACGTAAGACAGTACTCCTCAGTGTTTAAGAGTTTCTGTGTTCTGTCTTCAGTTGTGGTAGATGGTTGCTCACATTTTCTTCCTGTTATCCTGAAGACAATGTTCCAGTGAAGATAATTACAACTATTTTTATATTAAATTTGAAAGTCATCAGAAAAATAGTGGAAGTGTTGCCTTTCCAAAAATATTTTCACAATGCTATAGAAAATGTACGGATTATGCTTAAATGCTGGGTCTGCACCATTGAACTGAACAACTGAACTGAAACCGACTAATTCTGCCAAGAAGATGATGCCGAATGATGCTAGAAGCTTGTTGATAGCTATAACAGGCCTGCGGTCGAGGAACAACTGAATACAGGACATTTAAATCAAATAATAATATTTGTTTGTACACTTTTGACACTACATGGATCAGAGGAAACACATTTAAACGTGTCTTGTGTTATTGGAACATTCAAGGCCATGATAAGTGTATGCAAACTTCACATGTTCCCTGTTCCCACATGCTTCCTGGTGGAGCTTTGAACAGAACATTAAAGCAGATACAAACTCAAACTATGGAAGATTTTTAACTGCACCAAAGGAGATTAAGTAAAAAAACACAGTAGGTCCAATAAACCTTTTGGCCATTTTCTGAATGACTAAATCCTAATGGTGTGTTTGTCTGTAGTTTTAAAGTCCCTGAAAAACTCTGCAAGATCTGAGTTGGCTCTTCCTATATTTCTGGACATTAACAGTTTCTGTGGCTGGATCAAACCGTTGTCTGGAAAAGTCTGGCATTTGATCTCAGTATTTACCAGGCCTCTCTGTCCTTCCTGTGTTCTCTGTGACATTGTGTTAATGTAAAAGTCTTAGAATTCTGAACAGCTGAGTTTGGATAATTCTGTGCGGTGACCCAGATGAGATCTGGATTTAGTGGATTCTGTTTTAAAGGACAGGACTATTTGGGAATCCTCTGTCTTTTTGATTGGGAGAATTGGACTTTTATCACATTGCCATATTAGTGTCGGTCAGAACCATTTGGACAAGACTACACGGCTCCTCAAGACCTGTGGTCTTAAAGTATCAAGTCCAGATGAAGACCTGTAGTCTGGACTGACTCAGACTGCCCTCAGTGTTTTCACAGTCATGTTGACTTTTTGTGTCTGTGCGAATGATATTTTCACTAAAAAGAATATGAAAGGTATCTCATCCTCTTGAGTCTGCATGCTACTATTTCCTAGTTTTGATCTTTGTGATAATATTTTAGTGATTTGAGCATTTGTTCATCTACTTGACAGCAGAGCAGGACTTTCAGATCCAGCCTGTATATGATAGTCAGTGGAATGCAATCTCAGTCAGTTGTGCTTGTGCTGTGAAGTGTGCATGCCACAATTAGATTCTCAACCTAATAACACAGCAACTTGTTTTTTGTTGCAGCTTGCAAGGAGTAAATCTTCCAGATATTTTGTAAGTTGATTTTTTTTCTCTTTGATAGTAAGAAAAGTTTTAAAATACTTTCTTAAACCTAAACTTCAGGTTGACCATGAATAACTGCAGCTGCAGATAACTCTTTGCTGAACTGAACACAATTCTGATGGTGCTGATCTCTGCTTAACTACAGGCAGAACCAGCTGCATTTTATTTACAAAAATCTGTATTTTGTCGCATTAGAATTAAACTTTGTAAAGTGAGACAATGGAGAACAGAATAAAACAGTGGAAGAAAATGAAAATGAGACCCTGTGAGAGGTCAGTGTAGAGCTTTCGAAGCAGGTCAGAGCAGACTGACCAGAATTTATTGGCCACAACGCTCAGCCAATAAAAAGCTGTGGTTTTGCAGAGCACACAATACAAATGAATGCATTTTTTGAGTGCAGTGGTGCTGTTGATGAATTTGTTGTGCAAGCCCCACCAGGCAGTCATCCAGCAGCATTCCACTACAGGAGTAAAAGTATATTGAATTGTGTTTTTGAGAGCAAAATTGACAAATGATTTTACTACAAGGCCCAACATTTAAAATCTAAACCCAGACCTTATCTGTGGTGGACTAAGCTGAAAATGTTTTGCTGGTGTTATGTCAGCAGGTTTTCAATCCAGAATGTTTTTATTTTCTTTATTGATTTTTAGGTGATAAGGAAAGTACACATACAGTGATTAAAAATCCAAATTCCTGTAAAGTACAGTGACAGAGCACATCTGAATATATTGAGTGTAAATTCAGACCAAATTGAAGCACTTTTGAAGCAGCTTTACAACCCAAAGTTACCTGAACCTCTCACACTCGCAAGTTTTTAAAATAATAATTTAATTTATTATGGAAAACAAAACTATTCAAGTGATCTGGTTCCCCCTGATGTCTAAACTATCATCATTAACTTTTTGGGGTAAATTACGCTAGCCACACCCAAACCTGATTACTGCAACACCTGTAAAATCCAAAAATCACCAAACAGAACCTGTCCAGATCTTCTGGTTGGGGTGCCTCCTGAATGCCACCCTTATGGACCTCTGGGTCTCCTCCCATGTCTCACTGGGAGACATGGGAGGAGTCTCCCAGTGAGAGACTCCTCCCATGTCTCACTGGGAGGAGACCCAGAGGACCCAGAGCTGTTATCCACACATGGAGACAACATGGAGCAATGGAGGACCTCAGGAGGGGCCAGCCGACCAGGTCATCAGGACTTATCCACGAGGTCCCAGTAGAACCCACAACAGCATCTAAGCTCCTCACTACACTGATTTAACAATTAGAAAGGAAAACTGGAAAAATTTGACCTCAGTGAGAGTTCCAAGGCTATAAAACTACAGCTGACTTAAATAACACAAAGAACCCTTTCACATTTACCAAAAACTGTCTTGAAGACTTTTGGGGAAATATTCTGTTGACTAACAAAACCAAACTTGCAAAATGCATGTACCTACAGTCAGACATGGTGGTGGTAGTGTGATGATCCTGGGCTGCTGTGATGCTCCATGAAATGTGTCCAGCAATTTGTGACCTCAGCATTTTTCCTTAGATAAATTTTATTTTTTGTTTATTCTGGTTCTTTTTGTCTGTCATTAAAATGTCACTGAAGGGCCCTGGAGTGGAGCTGGGGTGCAGCTCCACCCATATGGAGGCCAATGTTTACCTGTTCAGTCATCAAACATTCTCCTCACTATGCTGCATCAGTGGTATTAGCTAGGTAGAATGACTAACTCTAACTAAACAAAGAAACAGTGAGAGGAAAGTGAATCACTCAATTGGTGACACACGGCACACCTGTTCTTCCTGCTTTTCCAAAGAACTCTCATTTGTCTGGTTTGTAGCTTTGCAGCAGATCTAGCTTGGATGGCCATTTTGGAGGGCAATAGAGAGTTTGGAGGTTCTCAGGAGACCATTTGAGGGTGTTTTTCTTAAAAAGACTTCAGTCTGACTCTGCCAACCATTCCCACAGCACAGTACACACTGCTCCTCTACCTCACTTCACTTGGCCGACCACTACTTTAGGAAAAAAAAAACAGAGGGGAGAAAAAGCTGGCACTTCACTAACAAGCACAGACGGGTGAGTGGGATCGTCCCGTTTCCCTGGGGAGCAGGGCGGAGCACGTTCACTGAAGAGCACCAGTAATTAGACATGAGGGGGATAGCCACCAAGCTTTTAATTGCAACACAGACGCAACCCAAAGTATTTATTTCTGTTCGGCATTTTTAAGGTAGCAGTCTTTTAAAGGCAAAGTGAGAAAAATGAGGGAGTTAAAGGGACTTGTTACTCCCCCCTCCCCTGTGACGGTGGTTCTAGTTGTGGGCGCTGTACACTTGGATGTTGATGGTGCTGAGGGTTGTCTTGTTACTGTCTAACCTGTTTGCACGAGAAAGAAAACAGCAAGACGTCCATCTGTCTCTGTCCTCATTGTGCTGTTTACCAAGTGAAAACACGCAGCTTTGAACCCCAGTACATAATTGGCAGAGGTCTAAGGGTCATGTTCATGAAAAAAATCTAATATTGAACTAATTTCATGGATATTTACAGCAACTGAGAACAGGAATAATGTATTTATGAAGTTGCGCTTTCATTTTGAGTTTGTCAAACAATAATCAACTAAACTAAGTGTATTCAGGAACAATGAGGATGTATCATAGCCACATATACAAATTCTGCATGTTGCCAGAGACGGAAAAAATTCAGTTATTGGAACATCTGACAATCATGCAACAAATTCTAGGAATCCTCACAGGCTGTTCCTTCCTATGTACTTTAGTTTTTTGGTTCTCCTTTAAATTAACATAAAGGAGCATTTCTCTATGTAATACTAAGACATTAGACTATTAACAATAACTTGAATAGGATGACAGAAAGTGATGGTATGATAAATTTTTGGCATTAAGACCCACATTCAGCCTTCAGTTCTTGGTAGAGGGTTGGCTCCTCTCCACTGTGGCATCATGAAGTTCAGTAACTCCATGATGTATAGCGTTACCTCATCAACATACCGGCCTCACTCTGCCCAGGGCAGACCTCATGGAGCCCCTGTAGCAGGCTGCTGGGGCGGCACAGATCGAGTTGTCTTCTTTTTGTAGGTTGGCCAAGACTGACTCTTGATGAACAGTGGAAAAGCCACTTATGTCACTAGAAGTGATGAGAGGTGTTTCATCCATTGCAATGGGAGATACCAAACACTGACTGTGTAACTCGCCTTACTGATCCTTCTGGGGTCCAGCACCTCCAGACCTACCCTGGTTTCCTGATGTCAGTTTGGTTTTCAAAGGCTCACATTTATGGGACATGGTTGCTTTGATTTATGATTAATGATGGAACCATTTTTTGAATGAGGTGAATGGGCATTCGAAGGCCCCACACAGTGGACCCAGAGAGAGGGACAAAGATGGACAGACACCTACACTGACAGAACTTTTTTTAAGGATCTCACCATAACCACTGATACTTGTTTGTTGGTAAAGAGTTATGTTATTGCAACAAATGACCAAATTATGGAAAGCAGAATTTCTTCTGCAATTTTGAATCTTTTATTTTATAACACAGGAGTCAAAAATTAGAAGGTTGCCAACATTCAAAATGGGAAACATAACTGACTTAACAACACAAATGGCAAACATGAAGACTTTTCTGGTGTCACTGACCACTCAGAACCAGGAGATCTGTCTTATAAGGCTATCAGAATTGTTGAGATGCATGATATCAAGATAAAAACTGAACTTGCCAATGAACGTATGTCTTATATGTTCAGTGGAAAATAATTATATGTCCTACAATATAAATGAACAGTTATGATCACATTTTCTGCATATTGGTAGTTATAGCATGTTACTTTGTTACAGTTGTTTGACACAATCAAGTGGCCAATGTAAAGATTTTTTTGGATTCCATCTCCAAAAGACAATGGCAGGGAAAGCTAAAAAGCATTAGACAAATGTTTTTATTGGATTATAGCATGAAAAACTGCTACCATTTTCATGCTTTTCAGGTTTTTCTTTTATTGTTAAATAATTAGTTGTTCATCAAAACAAAGATTGATGTATGTACTGCTTTCTGCTCCGACACTCTCCACCTTGCAGTAGCGGATCGGCCACCTCTGAGGATTTATTCTGGAAGCTGGACGCTCTGCAGATGTTTGTGATGGACCTGCACTGGCCAGAACCAGAGTTTGCCAAGCATCTGGAGCAAAGACTCAAATTGATGGCCAGTGACATGATGGAGGCCTGTGTCAAAAGGTCAGGAGCCTCCAGCATTTTAACAGCATGAGTAAATATTACTAGAGGTCGACCGACATTATCAGCCTGCCAGTTTTTGCTTGTTCTTGCTTCATTTTTAGACTGGCATGTATTTGGACATCACAGCATTGCCGCTGTTGTGCATATAGAGGGTGTGAATAGCATGCACACCAGGGTGATTGACAGTGCTAAGACCCTCCTCGTGGCTTTGTTTGGTTCTTTCTATGTATTCCTGCAGTTAGCACTGGCAGGAATACACGGCCTGTTAGCTTGATTACAGATAATCAAGACAGAGGCGCTTGACTATCTGTCTAAAATTATAAGACATATTATGCAAAAAAACAAATTAGTTGTTTTTTTCAACAAATCTGTAAAAAAAAAGAAAAAAAAAGAGCATTCTTTTAAATAAAAGTTACATACTGCTGCTTTAAAGGGCAAACTGACATGGACCCAGACAGAGATGCTACACAACTTTTGTTTAGACACTGTGCTGTCTCCAGTCGCTCCCAAACGGCGGATCAACTGGAGAACCTTTTCACAGCCACAGTTGTGTAGAAAGAAAAAAAAAAGTCAAATCAGAAAATGTTTCTCCTTTGTGGAGAAAGCTCACTTTATGTTCAGTTTGTTTATGCAGCAGGTGATCTACGCTGGCTGCAAGTTGTACTTGTTTTTATTAGCCTTATTGTAAATAGTTTAAATAGTTTTAATAATATATTCTTGGCTACATTCAGAGTAGCTGCTGACACAACTTGACATCAACGTTTTTCCCAACCCTGGTCCTCAAGACCTGCATGTTTTAGATGTTCCCCTGCTTCAACACACCCATTCAAATGATTGAAACTCAGCAAAACCTTGTTAATCAGCCATGAATTGAGATCATGTGTGCTGAAGCAGGGGAATGCCTAAAACATGCAAGGCAGTGTGCCTTGAGAACTGGAGTTGGAAAAACACTGCTCTATAATATTTGGTCAGAAAACATATCTTGACCAGCAGATTACCAGAATTACTAAAATAATAATAGTTGTTGCTTCATTTGTCTTACTAAAACCTGAAACTTCACAGGTTTCAAGTAACAGCAATTAAAAAGCATTCTAATCAAAGGACACATCTAAATAAAACTGTACATGCAAAATAAAATAATTGGTATTGGGCTAAATCAGCAATTGATCAGTGATTGCATTTCAAAAATCTATATCAGCAATAATTAGTCGACCTCTAAATGGCACACTAATTTTTTTGCAGAAACTGTTAATATAAATCAGTCACAATTTTTTGTCCTACAGGACAAAATCTGCCTTTGAAGCCAAAATGGCGAAAACAAGTCGATCTACAGAATTACGGGTTCCACTCTCTGTCTGCACCATGTTCAACGTGCTGCTGGATGCTAAGAAGCAGATCTCCAAACTCTGTGTGCTGGACTGCAACCAGGAGGTAAATTTAACCAGACACGGCTTGTTAGTTTGATTCACATTTCCATAGTACAATGTTTGGCTTATGTAACCTAACAATTATAATAAATGATTTATTGTTAATAAAAATTATTAAAGGGAAGGTTTATGTCAAATCAACTTTTTTAGTTTCATGTTGCCTGCTCCTGCAATGCTCTGCCTACTTACCCAAAGCTACTTGGAGCTTCAGTCTCCAGCTGAACGTCTGTGTGGAGCTATGTGGAACTTCCATATACTGTAGCTCCACTAGACTAGTGGTCCAGGTGTTTGCAATTAGCAAACACATGGTGGAACTGTGCATCTGCTGACCTTATCATACAAACTACAACACACTAAAAACTGTTGCAAACGGCATTGATGGGCACCATGGAGAAACGTTGTTATTATGATGTACTGAAGGAGGAGTGTAGGTAAGGGCAGGAGGTTCTTAAAGAAACAACGGCTAATTTCAAGATGTCAGATAGACTGATTGTGATCTAAAATGACATTGTGTGCCTTGAAAATACCTAATACCCTATAAAAGAAGGAACCACATGAGTATCAGGAGTCATTACCCAGATACATAAGGCTTTCTTTATATAAATGAGCACAGATGATTTAGTTATAAATATAATGATTTAGAAATTATTTCATAACATTGGTTTAATGTATTTTTAAATGGCTAAACCCACTGTATCTCTGGAGAGATGCAGATGGATGGATGGATGGATGGATGGATGGATGGATGGATGGATGGATGGATGGATGGATGGATGGATGGATGGATGG
>CAEFZY010001359.1:0-41530 GCA_903066815.1 Brachyrhaphis roseni
CCAAGGAAAAACACAAGAAGCTGCTGCAAGGCATTCACCATTGGGAGAGAAAAGTTGGGATTGCTGAGGTAAATATATATTTTAGGCCTACTCGGCTTTATCGTGACTCCCAGTAACAAGCTGCTGGATCTGTCCCATGTAATCAATATAATCAAAATTTTATTTCCAGTACAAAAGTATGTCTGACTGGTTGGGTGGAGGAAAGGGAGTTAGGGGAGGGAACTGCTGTGTTATTATGTCTAAAACAACACAATCTCTGTTTTTACTAGATGGCCTTGAAGACTCACAGTAGAGAATGGAGAAGACAGAGAGGCACTCTCACTCCTTCAAACAGCGCTGAGGCTGGAAGTCGGTATGGCAATCCTCAGATCTCAGTTAAGCTCCCGTACATAGCAGAAGACAGTAACTCAGATAAATGATTCTCTAGATAGCAATGAAGTAAAAGTATATCATTAGAAATCACAAAAATGTGATACTTTTTCAAAGCTAATCCTGCCAGTCAGGATAAGTAGCTTAAAAACAGTGTAAGGATATGAAGATGTAACTTTTTGTGTCTTTTCTTTTAAATTTAAATGTAGTCTTCCACGAAGAAACAGTCATGAAAAATATAATTGTAGAATTCATATTTAGAATCTTGTTCAAATTTTCAAGATTGTCAATTGGAAGCCAAATGTTTATCTCATGTGGTCATCCCACCTTTCCAATTTCACTGAAGAGTATGTCGGTACATTCATGTTATCTACCTTATTTAAAAGAAATACAATTATAAAAGCTTTTGCTGTAATAACTCTTAAAGGATAGAAGAAATTATTCAGGCTTCTGGAAACAATGGAGAGAGTGTCTGCAGGCTGATGTGATGCCTGCATGTTTTGTTAAATGTAGCATCACATTAAACAAATGTTTTGTTAAATCTTTGCAGATATTTTAATTGAATTAAAAAAATAAACACCTTTTATTTTTGTATGTCTTAATGTTTGTGTCTCACCTGCAAAATACTCCCTAAGTGATGTCCTATAAATGCACTGAAAGTATTTAAAATAAAAGTTAATAAATAAAAATCCACCTCAGATTTGACAAACTATTTTCTTTATTAAAAAAAAAAATCCTCCATTGAAAGAACTTTAGATGTTGTGATGTTACATGCCATATTTACAGATATATACATAAAAGTGCAATGTCACAATGTGTAAGCCGGTTAATATTATATCTGCCATAGAGCCGTTTGGGAAACTAAGTCTTAATTCATTTCTACTTGCTACACTGCATTTTATTGAAAACTGCAGCATCTAAGTTGAAAACGCAACAGGACAGAATATCTGAAGTTCCATTTAAACATTTTCAAAGGCACTTTTCACAAGTACATACTACTGATGTACAGAACAGACTAGTTTAAAGTTTACAAACAGCTTGACAGAGTCCTGTCGCTGATCCTGTTACATTGTGACCAGAAAAAAAAACACACACACACACACCGACAACTGGCTTCATACTGATGCCTACATCTTCTACAACATAAGCTCCGAGTGATTTTAACCCTCCAAAACCAAACAGAAAAAAAACGATTATAAAAATAATGAAATTATTAATTCAGAAATTAACTTTTGATCCATTCACACGTTTTTTAGTCAAGTCAAAGTTGGTGTAAACTTGCTATTAGAGAGCATTTCCTATTCTTGCAAACCAGCTTTGATCTGTGTATAATAATATACAAATGACGTGGACATAGCGATTGTGTCTATATTACAGAGGCTGGAACATAGAAAGCTTCTAGAGTCTGGCACAAACAAATTTCTGAGGCTATTTCATCTTGAAATTATTGTTCAGGAGCAGAGCAATGTGCAGTCTTTTATTTTTTTTCTTGTTCCATGTCATTTAGTTGAACTCATAAATCCGCACAGAAGTAATAATACCAGTCCAAGTGAAGTAGCAACAACAACAACAAAAAAAAAAACAATAGGTAACATGCTCACCTGAACAGAACAGACTGTAAGGCTCAAACTGTTAGCCTCCCTCACAGACAGAAGCAGGATGAGGAGGGTGGCTGTATGATGAGGCTTTCACACTAACAGTCATAAGGTCCATGGCTACCGGCAGAAACTCGGGCAAAGGTGCTGCCTTAAGTCTAAACACATCAGTGAATGTGGAGATTCAACATCCATGCTTTCACCTATACACAAGTCTTTGGGTAGATAAAGCCAAGGCATACGGAAGGCTATGACATGTGGTCCGCACTGTGTGATGAAATATTTGAAGTCATCGTTCACACTCATGGTTGACACATATACAAAGGCATACTTACAGTTTTAGGTATAGATGCAGAAATTGGAAGCATACAGGTTCACAACAAAGTAGTGGTTTTATCCAGTTCTTCCATCTTTCTTTCTTGTTTGATACAATAAAGTTTCATCAATCTGAGTGAGCACAGTAATCTATACTTCTGTGTAAGACAACTGATCATACACCTTGCAGAAAATAAAATTTAAAAAGCTGCGGTTTACATGCTACTGAAAGGAAGGGTACAAGTTTCAGTACTTTTCATTTATTAACAGAGTACCGTTAATAAATAAGTTGCGGAGCCACACGATTGGCAACCTTTTAAGCAGTTTATTGTCCAGCACTGTTTTAACATCAGAAAGTTAAAATCAGTTACATTTCCAGTTTAGCCTGTAAAACCGTTGGTGGGATTCACGTCTTCAAGGGAACTCCCAGGTACGGACAGAAATAATCCTCGTTTTAGCCACCGTGGTCACTGCACTTCTCTCTTCAGACTTCTCTACAACTAACTTGCTTGAGTTCTTTATTACTTGTAAACCAAACTAAATCTAAATTCCCAAGGAAGATGCTGTGATTTGTTGTTCAAATTCATAAAACTGCATGTTACTGATGCAAACAATTTGCTTGGATAACAAATCTACATTGCAACTACATTTTATAATTGGAAAGGTTACAAAGATCTCCTGGATCTTGTCCTCTTCTTTTCTGTGTATTGACGACACAAGTGGAAGTTCAGACAGAGACTCCCAGGAATGGGGTGAGAGTTTTGCTTTCCATCTCTGTTTTTTTTTGGTTTTTTTCCCAGAGCTTACATGGTACAGGATTTATCTAGAGGGTCCTGAGCAGACCCAGCAGGAGGTTGTTGGGCCTGATTGGACTTAGGCATGACCATTGGTTTGGGCCTCAAAGCAGGAGGCTTCAGCTGCACCCCCATGCGTGGCGCCACCATGGGCTTGAAGGTGCTCATGGCCTCGCTGGAGGAGCTGGTGCTGCGGCGGATTGGTGGCTCAGTGTTGGCCGTCGACCTCAGCATGACGCCGTGGATAGGGCTCAGGGACTCGTTTGAACTTGCCATAGTGGGACCGCCTCCACCGCTGCCGGCGGTCTGCCGCTGCTCCAGGGTGTCCAGCACAACGTCAGGGGCGTGCTTAGCTGAGCTCTGCCGCTCCAGCTCGCGCAGCTCATTAAGGGCAGTGTTCATTGTTTCCTCTATGTCCTGCAACACACAAAGAGTGGAAGAGAGGTGAGAGCTTTGGAGAAAACCAGAAGAGAAACAGAATCTATACATCAAAACCTAAAAGCTTTCTGTAGGATAATTCTAACTTACAAAGGAGAAAGTTAAAGTGTTCATAGACAAAATATGATTGAAACAAAAACTGCTGGCATATGAACAAAAACATATTTTGAAGGCCAAATCTTAACAAATTTTAGAGCAAGAAACCTAAACATCTTGAAGATATGGTAAATTAGATTATGACTTTCCACTAGAAGTCATAATATTTTAGTGAAATCCATGGGGAAGGTGCTAGAATATTAGACCTCCAAGCTACTGCTACTAATTCTTTTGACTTTCTCCTGCTTTATGCTCACATATTTTCTTTTTGCTTTTCATTATATGTTTTCAATATTGTACATGGAAATGGATTTAACTATTGTAAGCTACAAGTGTTAACACAGCTGAATCGGAAAACTTTCTAAATAAATGAGAACACCATGAACGCGTTCTACTATGCATGCATAGAGCTAGAGGAAATATCATGCATGCTGACTTTCTACAATAGGAGATGCAGAGATGATGAAAAAAAATGATCATCTGAGCATTTTCACAGTAGGCAGGCAGACAGCCTAGCACAATCACAAGAGCTCTTTGTGACCTCAGGAATGGTCTCTGAACTTTAATATAACTGCCATTTATCAATGCACCATTCATATTTATGAATATAGTCAAATACACAAACTGAGAAACTCAACTACTGTGTTGAAATGGATATTTTAAGAGATTGCGATGATTTTCATTATTACGACAAACTACATAAATTCTACTGAAGGAGTCCCAATGCCAAGCTGTGCCCCCTGCTGTCTGCCTGTGAAGCTAATAGTCTGCGTGTACGTAGCACACAGACACAGTAGCAGCCAGAGGAAGCAGAAGACAGGGACTGACTATGTTTTTACAGGGCGGGGCAGGGCTTTGATGGTGGAGGGAGCTGCGGTCTGGTCGCCGCTCGTCCCGCGCTGACCTGTGCGATGGTCTCCGGGTCCAGGGGCTTGCCGCTGTGGTGGTGATGGCTGTCAGTAAAGCCCGTGTACTGGCCTGAAGAGGTGGAACGACGGATTGGCGGGCTCTCCATCTTCTTCAGGGATTCGTGACGGCTGATGTTGGTCAGGCTGCCGTGGCCGGTGCGCCGCCGTCGCTCTGGGCTGTCCATCGGCATGCAGTTGTGGCCTCTCAGCATGTCCCGTGGGCTGAAGTGGCCCAGAACTGGAGAGCCCATCTCCGGGGTCCCTCCATGGCCCTGCTGGGACGAATGCAGCATGCAGTGGACGTTGCTGGGGCGGGCCGGGGGCCGGCGAGTTGGTGGGTCTGATCTTTTTCTATGCCTACATGGGTAGAAGCGTGAGACAGAAAAGAAACAAATCAATATGTTTAACTGTAGCGTTTTATTTGATATCAAATGTGACATCATCAGAATAAAAACTTTAAAACAGACTCAAATTTATCCTCTCTGTTACTTCATCCAGTGACATTCCCTTGTAACATTAAAATGTTTTGGTTAAGGTTTAGGGAATCTCTCTAACCCATTAATCTCACTTTGTAGTACTCCCCTCTGTTCTCTATTGAGGTTGTTTTACAGAGGGGGCAGAGTGGGCCTGGATGTTAGCCAGAGGAGGGATGTCTGGTGTTCATCAGAGCACTAAAACACGCTCCATGGAAGAAGCTGCAGCTGCTGAAGCAGTTCGTCTGTCCTCTGTCTGAACCTGGGCCGGCTTACTCAAAACAACTCCTATTCCAACAGGCTTGTATTTGTAATACAGAGACAGAGAGCTGGGCGTGTTCCTTTATAGTCCCACCACAATGCACGAGGCGGCAACAATTTTACATCTTCTCCCTGGAGACATTTGGAATACCTCATAAAAGGCAGAAATTGCAACACATTCAACCGAGTGGAGAAGTTAGCTTAGCATTTTTATAACCTGTAACAGAGAAATATTCAGTAGTAGCTGTTATATTTAATTTGATGCAATTCCAACTATAGGAGACATTAAAAACTGAAACTACATTTCTATTTTAAAACTGTTAATATTATTATACAGACTTTAGCAGTTAGTATTGTATTCCCTGAAAAGGCTGCAAATGAAAATATTAGATCAATGATATCTGGAAACTGGAGTATATAGGATCAATAATTTTAATTTGTCCCCCGTGATGAACAAGAGGTGAATTACTCAGCCGCTAATCACTTCTCCAAGACAAATAGCTTCAATTTGAGGGTTTACATCTGCCTAACGAGCGCTGCCTGAGCCATAATCATTAGGATTCAGAAGCAGCTTCATCACTCTGTTACACAAAAAGCAATAATAAGGATGGAAGTAAAGGACACGAGGGTTTTGAGAAAGAAGATTTGAACTCTAGCTGGAAAGCAACAGTTTGGCAATATGTTTGCAAAACTGCATAATTTATAGACATGATTTGAGAAGTCTTATGTCAAATCAAGAAGAGATGTAGTTTGCACACATATCAGAATGAATTTCTGCTTAATTTTGGGCTTTCTATAATTTATTTGAAACACTCTTTTAAGGGTTCAAATAAAACCTGTGTGGATTCCCTCCAAACCACAAAGGCTGCATACACCAACTAACATTTGAAAAAATGTCCCTTTGCAAATTGTGCAGAGAATCCACACTTTACTAAAAAGCTTCTGATCTAAAATATGGTAATCATATTTATTTGCTTGTTGTCCTGGCACACATGCTGCTTTTAACATAGTTCACACATTTGCAACAAGGTTGAGGTCAAGGCCATTTCAGAAGCAAAACACCTGTACAAACCCTGTGCATACCGACATGATTTATAGCTGCTAGATTCTTCTCAGGCTTGAAAGTTTCCCTTTGACTCTTACTAACATACATTCTTACCAGAGAGCTCCATCTATTCTGTACTGATCATTCCGCCAGAAACATTTTGGCTTATCTAGGTTGGTATCTGGAAATTTCAATCAGGCTATAAAGTGTCGATTTTGGAGCATGCACTTCTTTCTTGGTCAGTGCTCGCTATTGCCCTGTTGATCCTAAACTGGTTTCCACAGTGCACAGTGATACTGACATACCAGCAGTTTGCAGTCCATGCTACATTTTAGCCTTGGTGGATGCTGGGTTGTTGTTGAACAATGTAATTGATTTACTGCCATCTGATGGTGAGCGTTTCAGTGAATGGTTTAAGCTTGGACATAGTTGGGTGTTTCAACAGAACAAAAATCAGACAAAGGGTTCTGGAGTGGATAAAGAAGGCTAACAAGCTTCTGCAATGTCCCTGATGTCAAACCTTTTGGAAATGCATGGATTATGTTTAAAAGGAGGATTCACTCCAAAAAAGAACCAATTAAAATTACCTCTCCCATTTAAAATGAGAAGGTAAAATCCATCTAGAATTTCTCTGAACGTTTATTGCGACAAAAGGCATCTGTTTTTTCTTCAACTTGCTATAGGGCAATGATACAAAAATCGGTGCTTTATGTAGTTAACCCCATTTGAATGAAATAACAATTGCAATAAATCAAAACTACTGCGCCCAATCATTATTGAAGACAATCAATGTTGTAAAAACAGTTTAAATAAACCATTAAAAGTGCCAAATTAATATGGCTTTCATGGCCCATCTTTTTTCTGACTGCAGTAAGGATTTTTTAGAGTAAACAAGTGTAGGAACAAGTCAGAAACAGCAGGTGGAGCAGTGTACATTCATATAAATGTCGTCTACTGGGACAAAGTGTACGCTTATTTTACAAGCTGTCTTCAAACTGACAGCTCACATACTGCCCATTGTTGCTTTTAGTAGTAAAGAGATTTAGATCACAAAACAATCTACAAGTCTTTCATCAAATCTATAAACTGACAGATCGCTCTGGTCTCATAATTTTGACCTCTTCTCCATCAATAGGACCTTAGAGAGGTTCCTCAGGGAGGTGTGCTGTTGGGAAAGCACATTCTCTAAAGGGGGTAAATTAATTCTTCAAAATTTAAGAATTTATTGTAAAGTGAGGAGGGGCGATGACAAGAGGAATGGAAAGATATGGTTATCACCTGAACCAAAGTGACAGGAAGGGTGTTGCAGACGGGACCATAGACAGGAACATTAAAGCTAAAAGGATGACTTATTATGATATATCCTTTAACTGCACATTAGCAGCTGCAGGGCTGCAAATATTGGCAGGATGAATCATCAACATTTCAACAGTGAGGAAAAGGGAGTGAGTATGGCTGAGAATAAAATAGCAGTTGTTCATGTATTCGGAAAAAGCAGGATCTAGTCAGACGCTTCAAGGTCACTGAATCCAGCCGCAGATACGCACGAAACGGGGGAAGAGAGAGGAAGACTAAATACTGGCAACCGACCAGGAAACACAGCCAAAAAGAGACTTGAGGTGTGATTGGATATGTGCGTGTCATTCCTTTTGGGGGAGATTCCTCCGGGTGAATGAATGAAATGATTTGCAATTACTCCTGCAATTTAAGAGGAACTGTCTGGACAGGGTTGGTTAGAAAAAAAGCCGTGAGTCAAGTTGAGTTCACTGTGATTAGGCTTAGGGAGGTCAGGTGAGGATAAGCAATGACACAAGGAGGATCAGGTGCATTCTCTCCAACACTTTATAATCCAATAAGATATAAACATTTGTTAAGAGTCTTGGTTGGTGTATCTTTTTTTTTATTACAAGTTTTAGTCACACTTGTGTGTGAAACTGTGGGCCCAGTAAACAGTGTTATACTTTAATGATATTTTTCTGCCATATTTTTACCAACTGTACGTCGACAATGAAGTTCACAGCTGAGTAATGAAGTATGTATTCTCACTGAAGGATTTTACAAAATACACAAAGAATTTTGAAACTGAAGAAAAAAAATATTCTGAATTTGCTTTGCATGTATTTAAGTTGATGAGATCACAAGAGGCACAAGAATCAAGTTGATAAGCATGCATCAATTAACTAAAGGGAACAAGCGACTTTTGACACATTTCAGTTAAGACGCTAAAGCCTTTTAATTGCATTTGATCTGCAAGCTGTTCAGGTTTACATGTATGACTCCATGACCCAATGAATATGTGGAAGTAAAAGCTGGAGCAAACTGAGGATGACAATGAAATTTCACAAATCTGCATAAGTCACTGTTGAAATTATTCCACATTGGTTGCTGTGCATATTGAACACTTGCTAAGAGGGTAAATGTCATGTTTTGCTTGTATCACAGAACTGCTTCTTGGTTTCTGACTAAGTGATAGGATTATTTTTCTTAATTCTTCCCTCGAGTGTTGAGTGGAATGATGAAGATGGTACCAGAGGTGCAAAAAGTGTCTGGTACAAGTAAATAAAAGACAACTGTTAGGTGATTTGTAACGATCTCGATGAAAGCAACAAACCAAAACGTTATTTGGTCTGCAAATAACACCCATTTGCAGACCAGATAAATTTGTTTCAAGTGTTACTAGAGTCTTCATCTCACCTTTACTGGAGGTGCATCCACCTTGAATCTATCTAGTAGGACTGGGATTAAAATCTGTCAGTCTGGGAATCATTTTTGGTGGTAGCAGCAAATGTTTTCTGAAATTCATGCAGCATTTTCACATAAGACTCAAATACATTTGCTGTTACCATACAGAATATAAGTCACAGAAAAACTGTATCTGATAAACTACATCTAAAGAAAATTTGGTTGATTTTACAATTTGCACTGATGTGGTTTTTAATTGTGGAAAATGTTTAAAGTCTACCCCAACGGCGTACCTGGCGATGTAGGCCTCAGAGATCCTGGCATCAGTGGGTGAGCTGATGTCCTTTCCTGAACATTTATCTTCTCCTGCATGGCCACTGCTGGCCTCGCTGTCAGCCTTCTGACTCAGGCTGTCAGAGAAGTTGTCATCACTGAGAAGCAGAGACATTATGTCATTCAGACATGGAAAGAGCAAGAAGTGACAGACAGACCCAAAAAGGAATGGCTCAGGGGGAGGGGGAAATAAAATCAGCAAATCAGGCGGTCTTTTGAATTTGCAGTTCCTCAATAACAGCGTTTGATATCGTTTTTCCTGCGAGTCAGCATCCCTCTGCTGCGTTCAAGGTCCTGAGAGTCAGATGAGTCATGGTGCTTTGCCTTTCAGTATTCTGGTGATGCTCTGCAATGCTGACAGTTACTCACACACACATATATACAGCAGAGCTGGACGGGATTCAGTGAGGTATGTGCCTGGATAATAGATACAGTTGGTGCCTGTCAGGTGGCAATAATCAGACCTACTGAGCTGCACTGGTGCCTCTTATGATGTGCATCAGACAATCGCCCAAAGAACAAGTGAATAAATGCTTTAATGACCCTTACAGGCAGAAGAAGTTATAAAAAGATGTGTTAAGCAGTCTCTAATTTTCAGAAGAAGTGACTATAAATGCTTTCACCCACTTCTTAAGAGCTGAGGTTGTTACTACATTTTAGGTCAACTTGTACAGCTCCAAATTTCCTGTTGTATTCATTAAGTAAGAAGACACTCCAACTGCAGTGTCCCTGCTTGTGAATTATTGATAAGATTTATGTGGACGGGACTGTATCAGGGCAAAGAAGAGAAGAGGAAGCAGCGAGAAGAAATATTAAATGGCCATTTTGTCGGCCAGCCACTAAGTGATTGGAGTGATTTTGTTCCAGTCCTAACGAGACATTGAATCCGGTCCATTAGGCGCCAACACTTGCAGAGGAAGAGTGTATGCTTGTTAGTGCTGGGAGTTTGACACAGTGACAGCAGGGCTGGTAAAGAGCCCTGGAGATAGAGAACACTCCACAGCTGAGCGGCTATGAGAGCACTGGGCAAGACAAATGAGGCTGAAGGTCCTCTGTGCGTGACCCTTCAGTCAACTGATGGCTCAGGATCGCTCAAGGAGCAAAGTCAACAGGGACAAGTGCAGTATTTAACCCACAGTAGTAAATTCATTCCCCTCTAACCTAAGATATACAGATGCCCCAACAGCAGAAATAGAAATACATTAAATACTATAAATTGTTATATTTACTTTAGATTTAAAATTCAAATGTGTGTCCTAACGTGTTGAAACACCTAAAGTTTTTCAGGACTGCGCGTGAATTCATGAATGTATCGCCATATTGTAATATTAATATTGCAAAGGGATGTTTGGAATGCAATAACTGTTGGCTACTATGTTGCAAGTTTAACAAACTGAGTTTTTTTTTAACCTAGAATCACATGCGATAGCTAGTGAGTTTACAGATTGGTGTTCCGTCAGCTTATTATTAATATAGATGATTTGTGATGTTGCATTACCTTGCTGTAGTAGAAGATGGGTACAGAACATAAGGAAATGGAAAGGGTCAGCAACAACAGGCTCAACTGGGAAACAAGGGGCTCAATGTGTGTCAAGAAAATACCTCATACCATTACATGACCAATGACAACCGGAATCGTTGAGATAAGGGAGGATGGGTTCATGTTTGCATGTTGTTTATGCCAAATTCTGACCCTACAGCCAAACCACTGATATAGAGAATCAGTCTATGCTTTTCCAATTTGTAATAGTCTACTTTTGTTAGCCTATGCAAACTGTTGACTCAGTTTCCTGTTCTCAGTTTACAGAACAGGTATCCAGGTGTGGTCTTTTGCTCCTGCAGCCCAGCTGCTTCAATATTTGACCTGCTATCCATTCAGAAAAGATATTTCACATACCTTAGTTCCAATAAGTGGAACTATGGTTCCACTTAGTTCCACTTGTGGTCGTGTAAGTATAGTTTCATAACCAGTAATTCAACAGGTTTTCTGGTGAGTGTATGTGTGAACACATTTCATACAATCATCCTAAATAAGTTGACTTAAGTCACTTACATGTCCTGGACTACGATGTACTGGTGTGGTACCAGGCCATCAATCCCGTTGTGTCGTCCCTCCCACCAATCTTCAGACGCTCGTTGGTAAAGCAGCAGAGAGGCGCCCTTCTTGAAGGATAACTCTCGAGAGGAGCGCCCAACATAGTCAAACTTGGCAATGGCCTCAATTGGCTCGCCCTCTGTCAACAGGAAGAGGATTACACAGGTCAGGCATCTCAAACATGGCATATATCTTGGAGTGATGGCCAAAATCCTCCGTGTAGACATTTGCAGGAATTGATACCTGCGTTTTGCTGCAGACATCAAAATTCAAAGTACATTTGGTTAAATGCTAATACATAGTTCTAGCACACTGTGTGCAAGTGTGCTGATCTGGTTGGTTATTTCAGTTGTAGTCAATAGTAACCCAACTCCACTGGACCACAACACCAAAAGACCCAGAGGCGCTTTAGCAGGATATATATAGAAAGTTTTGTGTGGAGATCTATATGACTATGGGGCATGTCAGACACAGCATAGGTCATTAAACAAGGTTCAAAACTGCTCATTTACTGCAGAAGCACAGCTCTGGTTCAGTTGAAAATAAAATTAAAAGATTTATTTTTGGACAATACTAACCACTACATTTGATACCATCTTTGACTTCACCTGCAAACTCTTAACGTTAAGCTCTAATGTTAGTGTCTTCAGTAGTGTTTTGTATTCAAAGGTTCCCTCCTCTGAGCCCCTATGCAAGCACTCCGGCAACACATATCTAAAAATAGCAACTTTATTTCTCCCGCACTCCTACCTCTGCTCTCCTTGCAGCACTCTCTCACTTCATGTCAGACAGGGGGTCCCTGGAAAGAAAAAGCCTCAACCTAACACAGATACTGTCTATATATACACTGGGAGAAAGAGAACAGAGTAAATTGCTTAAACTTGACTCACTTTGATGCCATTAAGATATGTCTTTTTCTACAAACTTGAGTGGAATTTCCAGATAAGTTTCTGGGTGAAAAATATAAAATATGACCGTGGCTTCCCCTTTTTAATCTTATTTGTTAAAATTCAGTTCCTTTCCTTTTGACCTTTAACTTCCACACCATCCTTGCACGAGCGGATTGCCAGTATTGACAAGACGGACGTGATGCGGCTCCAGTAAAAAGTGACAAGTAAGAATTTACTGTCTAAATTAATTGGGCTGCACCACAGCGGACAAAGCTGTTAATAAAGCTGACAGCAGGCGGCATGATCCACAAAGAGACTTCCCCTCTCCACCACACTCCTCATGTCACTCCTTTCAGTATTCACTTCCATCCTAATCTGATGCACAAATATTAATGCAAGATTTTTTCTGCGCTGCAGTGACGTGGCTGAAACTCAAAGTGGAAAACTCAATTCCAAGTGTGGTTAGGGGCCCTTTCACTGAAGCTGAATTCTTTTCTGCTTGATAATAAAATCAGAGGTAGCTTTTTACATATATATCCACACACTTGAAAGTGGAGAGCTGAGACTGTTGACAGTGAGGGTTGGAGGATTGTCAGATATCTTCCACAAACCAGTGGAGCGCCGTCTCTGCGTCTTGCTCTGCTGCATTGTTCGTACAATAGAAAGGCAGCACAAGCTGTAAGTGAGATGTGTTTATGATCAGGTCAGCTGAACAAGGTTCAAATATTTTCTTAATGCATGAACAAAAATCAGAACTCTTAGTAGTTCTGTGTAGTGGCAACCTGCTGTAAACAGAGAAGTGGGAAAGATGATGAGGTCAAAAACGTGACCTCTTTTCATGAGAAAAAAAAAGGGATGATCTACTCTGTTCAGAAACATAATTTTTTATTAACACATGTAATCCAATCTGAACTGTAAGCCTGTGGGGGCACCAGACAACAAGGACATCCTGATGTATTTCTGCAAAGTGATGTATAATCAATGTGCCAGTTAGTTCATCCCTGACCTTGCAATGATTTTTACCGGCAAACAGAACATCAATGCAATGACGGCGACCCAGAGGTGTCATTCTGAAAAATTCCCTTGGTGAAAACCATGTTACATGAAACATTTACACTTCATCACGTCAGGTTAATTGTTTGCCACATAGGCAGCAATTTTGTCGGCTTATTTTAAAGCTTGCGTTCATCATTTTTAGTGTAAAACCAACAGTCTTAATGATGTAATTTTAAGGTTTGTTGGGTTAAGTAGTCTAGTAAAAAAAACAGAGATTTTGGTCTGTATTGAAATTACAACAACCAGTTCTACGTTTTGCTTCATACAGAGGACCTGGACGCTTGACTATTGAGCAATGATTGCTTCCTGGAGTCGTGGACACTGTTGAGGTTTTAAATTTTACCCAATCGCTAACCTTTGCCCATGACGTAAGTAATGCAACAGTTCGAGGCTATAAAGCTTACCAGAAATTTTCTGTGTTGTAAACAACCATCCACCACTGTGAAAAGAGAAGTGCTGAGCCAAATGAGGCATCTGGTAATGTTAATTCACTATTTGGACATGTACCAACACGGACTGAACAGCTTTGAACTGCTAAAACTACGGGCTGACTACAATTTTAAAACCGTGCAGAAAATTGACATAATTGTTCAAAACTTTACTTTTTGTTTGTTGACTGACCTGGTAAAAAAAAATAAAAAATCTACCGGAGGAATCCAAGTTCATGAGAGAAAGAGGCAATCTAAAGAAAATGGCCATAAAGGTATTTGTAGAGAATTTTATTTCATTTTTTAATTTAGGAGAAAAGGGGACAAACCTTTAAGTTGCAACACTTATTGCTATTAATATTTGTATAGAGTATGGTCGACCATGTCAAATTAAGACTTTAATGTTTCCATGTGGTGTTTAATTGATGACTAATAAAGTGTTTGCATTAAACTAACAAGAAGTTTAACTGAGGAAAAAAAAGTTACTTTAGAAAAGTTTCTTTCTTTGCTGAACTGCAACTTTAAATATAGCAAGTAACAATTCCCTTAACTTTTCTTTGCATCTGATATTTTATGCCATAACAAATATCAAGAGAGACTTTTGCCTTTCTTTCTTTTATTTTTTTACAATCATTTTAAATAATATAAAAAGTTTAATACGTGAGGGCTGCACAGTGGTGCAGTTGGTAGCACTGTTGCCTTGCAGCAAGAAGGTCCTGACTTCGACTCCCAGTCCAGGGTCTTTCTGCACGGAGTTTGCATGTTCTCCCTGTGCATGCGCGGGTTTTCTCCGGGTACGCCGGCTTCCTCCCATAGTCACGTTGGACTACTGTCAGGTTAATTGGTCTCTCCAAATTCTCCCTAGGTGTGCATGTGTACGTGGTTGTTTGTCTTGTCTGTCTCTGTGTTGCCCTGCGACAGACTGGCGACCTGTCCAGGGTGACCCCGCCTCTCGCCCGGAACGTAGCTGGAGACGGGCACCAGCACCCCTACTTAGGGACAAGGGTGATAGAAAATGGATGGATGGAAGTTTAACACACTGAACTGATGCGGTTTGTTCAAATGTTTTTCTATGCAGATAAGAAACACAGCCTCAGATTCTTGCTGACATTAAAACTTTCCTCTGCTGACTCTCAATGTACAACAACTTCTAGGCAGTCAAGTTTGAGAAAAAGTGTTACAAAGTCTAGTCATTACCGCAGCTATTGCTCTGAGAAAGAGAAATAGAGCAGGATATTTTGAAGGATATAACACGGGACGGTATTATGTCACAAAAATGATCATCAGAAGCTCTCATACCTGTCCAGATAGAGTGAAAATAACTTATTTAAAGCTGGTTATAAAGATCCAACGTATATTTTGTTATTTAAGGATTTATTCTTGAATATTTTCATTATACGTTATGTACAAAAAAATAAACACACCTAAACTTTAATTCCTGCATGAATATTTCCCAACCACTCTTTAAGAGTTGTTTTTTTTTTTAATCTCAGCCACTTAAAATATACATTAGATGAAGTCATTGAGTAAAAGTCCATCTGTTTGGTCAGATATAGCACTAGAATTCAGAATTAACATTACATTTAATATCCTACCAAATACCAAGGGGTCCTTGCAATTTCTATATTGGAAACATAGATACTGTGACCATGACTGATTCAAATGTAAACTTCTAACACAGTTAGGCCTGAAATTATTCATCCATTTAGCAGACTGAGTATTAGCTATAAAAACAACCCATATGCTGTGCAGTGAATAAATGGTACACCTCTAAAAATTACACAGAAATGCAGCTCACTTGCTCTTTGAAGAGCACCAATAATTTTCCATTGTTTTGAAAATACTCTCATCACCATATCTACAAATTTTAAAAGGAAAAAGAAAAGACGTTTCATCAGTGATGGCTTTAATTCAACATGTTAAAAACAGAAAGCATACCTTCACATACATTATGTCCAGGAGGTCTGTTCCCCATTGATTGCAGATAAGGAGTCAAAAGGAATTAATGAACTGTAACTCAGGACCTCCTTAGCAAAAAGGAGTAGGATCAAAGCTGTACATTAATGTAAACACTGCAGGGAAGTTGAGGCCTTTAGAGAACTTTGAACATAAATTTATGGCATCTAGATGTGTGTATGTTCTATAACATTTTCTCTTCTCTTCCTTTTCCTTTCTGCGATTTGCTTGACTGTTCAGTTTTTTCTCCTCAAAGTCCTGTTTTTTTTTTTTTTTCCCTACATTTTCTTGTTCTTGGCTTCTAACGCTAGTGAGAGTGTTAAGCACCTAAAAAGCAAAGGTAGAAATGGAAAGTCCTCCATGAAAATAATATTCTATTTTCTCTGGTGCAGAGAAAGAAGAGACTGGCTCTATTTTTCATTTAGATGCTCCAGCATGGTTTCCTTAAATAATACTCTTCTGGTTAAATATCTTTCAGGTACTTGTGTTCTTAGAATAGCTCTGCAGCTGAGTGGAATAACCTGTAAAAGACTTCATAAAAGATCCAACAAAACCCTTCCCACTGTGGTCTCATTTCACATTTGACTTCTTGAAATAAATGAAAAAACAGAATGTGTATTTTGAACAACTGACAGCTTTTGCACACAATTCATTTGACAAATTAGCAAATTAGCATATATCCAGAAAGAGACCTTTAAGAAACCTCAAAGAGTCAAGAGGATCCAGAACGCTATGGATTTTATAACGTAGGAATGTGGAGATGTCCTGTGGCCCCACAGAAGAAGTAGAAAAATTACAATATAAATAGCTGTCCATCACTCTGAGCCCAGTACTCTGGCCATTCAAGGTTAATGTATTTAACGGGCCTGAAAGGGAGGATTAACCAGCGAGAGCTCATGAGAGCTGAGGTTAACCCTGAAAATACCACAGCAGGGAGGAAAGAGTTGGACTAAGGATATGAACACAGCTCACTAAAATCATCCTCTTTTTCATGTAAATTTGTGTGGCACAATATAAGACTCATCAAACAGAATTATTGTTCAATGCATTATGGTTTTTAAAGAAGACAACACTATATAAAGATAAACTTTGGCAGATTATTTTGCTTATGCACAAATAATGGAATTTATTGTCACCCACCGTCCTCACTGGTGTGCGTCTCTGTCCCTCCCTCATTGTCCACCTCTTCCAGTGCCCCATGCTCACTGTAGGGACTCTCACTGTGGGCAAAAAAACAACATACAAACCATTAGCCACTGCAGAGGTCAAAGCTCTTTTCCAAACACGTTTCTTTCCTTGTGTTATTTTACATCTTTCCAAAAAATGTTTTCCCATCAAAAGTTTCCAGGGTAACTTTTGATGTTACTCTGGATGTTACTCTAATTAAACACAGAAGTCATTTCAACAACTATCGTTATCACATTTCTTTGAAAGTCTCATAATCTCCGTCGGTGGTTGGCCCTTTTCTAAAAGCTCTTCTTTTGGCACCGGGCTGTGAGTGCTGGCAGTAATGCCCCACGCCCCTCTCCACAGATTACCTCTGCCAGGAACTGAGAGTCCCCTCCACCTCCTCTCCAGCAAGAAAGGGCGGTGAAGCTGCCAAGACAACAAATCTCCCAAGGGCTTGGTAGGCACTACTGTGGGACACTGCAGTTCTGAGACGGGTGATTAGTTCTAGTCAGGGATAAATCCCTGTCAGCCTCAACAGAGGCCGATAAAGACAGGAAGAAACAAGATATAAGCCCTGCTTACAGATGTGGGTCTGGCAAGAAGCCCTAATAAGTGTGACCTATCTGACTGCAGTTTGTGCTGCATTTGGACTAATCATTGCTGTTTTACCCCAGCAATTTAAGTGATTGCTTCAGTCTGTCTTGTCTATAGAGAAGTCCCTGGGGAGTCACCACAGAATAATGCTCTACATTGTCATGTTCTACAGCCACAGCTAACTGGTGTGCATAATTACTCGTATGAACTTCACAGTCAGCTGAAGTATTGAGAGCATGCCTACGTGTTTAGTCTGACCTCTAGTGCTTTGGCTCAATGCCTGTGCTCCGTTAACAATAACAAAGCAGAAATGAGAAAACCACCACCACCTGTCAGACTCCTTTGGGAACTCAGTGCAGCTGCATGCAGTGACTTCATTGGGAAGTTTTTGCACCTTTGTCTTTGATGATACATAAGCCATGACTCGAGCTATAGACAGTTGCAACAGAAAATCCTGGTAGTTACACTTTAAATTGGATTTAAAAACAGAGATGTAACCATGCATTCAATATTTGCTGTTATTCTGAATATATAGTGCTTTGCCAAAGAGTTGTACTACTTGAACTTTTCCATGTTTTATTTAATAGACCAAAACAAAATTAGTGCATAATTATCAAATGGAAGCAAAACTATGCAGGGTTTTCAAGATTTTTCACAAAAAACTTAGAAAACTTAGAACTTAGAAAAAAGTTGGTGTTCAACCCCCACTGGGTCAATCCAATGTAGAGTCACCTTTTGGTGCAATTACAGCTGCAAGCAATTTGGAGTATGTTTCTCTGCTTTGCACATCTGGAGAAGGACATTCCCCCCCCCCCCCTTTCTTTCTTGCATGAGAGCTCAAGTTCACCCAAACTAGATGGAGAGAAACTGTCCTTTATCACTTTTAAGCCCTGCAACAAGTGAGGTCTGGAGTTGGACTACGCCATTTCAATAGATGACAATTGTTTGATCAAAATTATGTCATTGTTGTTCTGGTTGTATTAGAACCTGTGCAGCAAAACGGTTTTGGACCCTTTTCAACTCTCATACAGTCCTAATAGTGGGTTAGATGATGCAAGTGTTGTACTGCTGAACATACTTTTAAAAAACATCTTAGTAATAGGGTTCAAGCGAGACTTATTTGTTTGGATAAATTGTAGCAATTGGTTCTTGTAGTGGCTACACACAACAAAGTGTGTTGTTAACGTTCATAAAGTAACCTAATCCTGACCTGTGGAGTTCTGCAGCTCCTCCAGAGAAACTACAGGCCTTTTGACAGCTCCTTTGGTTAATGCTCTTCTTGCTTGGCCTGTCAGTTTAGGTCAGGGGTGGGCAACTCCAGGCCTCAAGGGCCAGTTTCCTGCAACTTTTAGATGTATTTTCTACTTCAACACACCTGAGTCAAAAAATGGGGTCATTAGCAGGACTCTGGAGAACTTGACTGCACTTAGGAGGTGATTCAGCTGTTGGATTCAAGTGTGTTGGACCAGGGAGATATCCAAGAGTTGCAGGACACCGGCCCTCGAGGACAGGATTGCCCACCCCTGGTTTAGGTGTTTTGGAGGGTCTGTAGATGTGCCGTTCTGCTTTTATTTTCAGATGATGGATTGATCATGGTTCTGTAAGACGTACAAACCCTTGGAGATTGTTTTATAAGCTAACCTGCTTTAACTTAATTCCTCAAACATCTGCTGTGTTCCTTGGTCTTCAATGGTGCAGCTAGTTTTTTAATGATCCCTAACAATCTCTGAAAATCAGGATTTAGACTGACTTTAAATAACACATTAAATTACAGATGTACTCTATGTACTAGTTAGTTGACATTTAAGAGCAAATAGTTGAGCTGGATTCTATTTATTAGTATCAGAGTAAAGAGAGCTAGATATAAATGCATCCCACAGTGTTCAAAATTCAACTGAATGAAAAATACATGGACACCATATATCTTTTAACTACTACTTGTTTGTTTATCAAGTAAAACCCCAGAAAAACAAATTGAAGTTTTCACATTGTAATGTAACTAAAAGTTTAAAATTTAATGAGGTGCTAATACTTTTGCAAAGTACTATAGGACATTCTTTATGTTCCCTACCAGTAGTCGCCACCAGCCATGCACTTCTCGTAGATGGGCCCCTCCAGTTCTTTGGCATCAGGGAAGATGGTCTCATGGTGGATGATGATGGTCTTGATGATCTCATTCACATGAGCCTGGCAGGAGACCTGGTCTTGGGTGTCTGGAGTAGGCATTAGTGTGGGACCAAAACATATGGCCAGGTTGTATGGGTCCATCATGTTCTCATCGCTGTACTGGGACAGACTGGAAGGAGATACAAGGAATTGAATTTTTTTTTTTCCAAAAGAAACGTCCCTGTAACAAAAAACTTCAAACAAACCTCAATAAAGAGAGGACAAGCTTTGAGACCTAGAACTAATTTAACTAAGTGTGTAGACTCACTGGTTGAGAAAGGCAAAGAGGTAACGCATCACAATGAGAACCGATCTGGGAATGGTTAGGAGGATCTTTCGGATGTACAACGCTCTCTCATACAAGTTGTCTATTCCTAAAACAGAAAAACAGAGACACACAATTAATGAAACAACTTTATCTCAGTCTAGGGAGTGGAGGCTTATCCCTATGCATTTCTTGCAATATTTCTTTTCATTTGGGGTTTACTTTGGGGTCAACAATTGTTTTAACAGTCTGTCACAGTACTGTGTTGAAATATATTTGACAAAGTAGAAGTTAAACACCTTGGGGATGAACAAACATGATAATATTGTGAAACGTAGAGCATGCGTGTTTTTTAAGGTCTACATCTATATATCTGAAATGTGGCACCTCTGTATTAAGGACATTCAACTCCTCATATTCCTCCAATGACAGGAAAAGGAAGAAGTGCAGGAAGTTTAAACTATTCACTGACGACAGCGAGGATGACAAATAGTTTCTCCTGCGCCACATGAAAACAGCACAGCTTGGAAACAGTTGAGGGTTGAGAACAACCCAAAAAGAGAGGAAAAACTCTGCAGTAAACTTTACAAACATACCTTTATTTAAAGACTAAACACTGAAACTTTTTCTGCCAGAGCGCTTCTGAGACATCTGAGACAAAGCCGGCACTTGTGTCTTCCATCGGCATATCATTTGTTTCACCTGAAGCAGCCTGCGTGTTTTACTTGGAGAGGCTGAGGCTGTGCCAGCTTGCTAAAAATAGCCACGTCATCCTCCAGCCTCTCTGTGTCATCTGGGATTTGGGCTTCTGGAATATTTGTGATGCGTTTCATTTTTCATGAATACCTAACTAGGTCTCTGTGTGGTTCTCCAGACGACAGAAGCTAATATTTAGAGGTCTACTTTGACGTAGGGACAAATACATCTCTGAGTACCTCTGCACAAAACATCCTGGCTGAAGATCACAAATCCATCACAAGCAGCATTTGGTGATGAAAAAAACAGAGCAGGTAAATGGAAAATCTTGTCAGGTGTGAGCGTCTTGAAATGGGAAAAGGTTATTTTACTACAGAGTCTGTTGGGCCTGCAGTTCATACTGTAATCACTGGGGAGTAAACAGGGAATCCCCCATCACTCATCCAGAATAACTACATGATGGTAGAACCAGGAAAACATCCAACACTTCATCATTTTCATTTCACAACACAGATACTCAAAAGATTTAAAAGCTTGACAACACAGCGTGCACGTGATTGTCCCTCAACACAATCCCCACAAGGCACCACAGCAAGCATGAGCACATGACTTTGTGGGAATTCAATTGTTCTTTGGGAGAAAGAAAGCTCCCCACATGTAAAGCATGAAAAACAAGCCGTACCAAAGTAAAACATAATATCGCTCAGTGTGATTCTAAAATTATATGCATGTCTGGCATAGCCATGGGTATCAATGAAGGCTAAATACACTTTTACCTCACATTTCTTGTTACCAAAAGCAGAAATGGTTTAACCAGCACAGCCCACAACCCTTAATATGATGATGTGTGTTTAAAGCTACAAGTGGCATGAGGCTAACTTCAGGAAAGTTCCTTGATGGATTAAAAAAAGCACTATTAGCTTCAGTCTTCTTGCAATTTAAAAGTTGTTTGTTCATTGTTCATATGAGCAGAAAAGCGCTACATGAATTCAGTCTAAGTGAAATGGCAAAAAGGTATAATTCTGCAAAATGGGTTTTTCAATTTATTTTTCTCATATCTTTGTATCAAAATAAAAAAATTAATTAATTTGATACAAATTATTTTCAAAACTAAAAATCAATGCTACTGTATATATTATAGCAGTGGGAGTATATTTTTTTACTTTAAAACATGAAAAGTAAACGAATCTACTCATAACTAGTTTAAAGATAAATCAAAATTTTCTAGTTATGGAAAAAATATCGCAAATGAGAAGCTTTTTTCACATAAGGTCAGGTTGCTTTGGACAGTTTTGGTCCCTTAATAATTTAAGATGCAATTTGCTGTTTTTTTTAATCATCTTTTATCATTTTTTACAGCTAGTAAAGAAGGGAAAAAACTTGCAGAATCCCTATCCAACATCCACACTATTTTTTTTTTATTTTTAAAAAAGGATAATAAAAAAAAAAAAAAAATCACAGAAGCAATGCAGATACAAAATGTGAACTTACTGATGCATGACAGCAGGTCGTTAAATCTCTCTTTGGGGAAAAGAGGGTTCTCCAGACCGCGGAAGTAGAGCTTGAGAACACCAGCCACCGAATTGATGTCATGATTATCCTCATCATCTGTTAGGGGATCGTTTCCTAAAATGCAATAATAGAAACATTAGCAAGGCAGCACGTCATAATACAAATATATTGTCTTGGCAATATTTGTGTGTGCAATTAGGACTGGTTCAAATGCTTTGTTTAATGGCTGTTAAATTTAAAGTGTCATAAATTCAGACTCTGCAGTTCAATAATGCGTTCAGTCTAAAGGATTGGAGTCTAACTGCAGCAGCTGGCCACACCTGACACGGATCAAAGTGACCAAGTTTTGGGACAATTCTAATTACAGATAAGAGGGAGAAGTGGATAAATATGGATTTATGGAAAAAACATATATATACAGTTAGGATTTTGCTTTAATAACCAGAGAATCTCGCATGTATTCAAAGAAAATGGATAAAAAGTAATTCTTGATAATCCTGTAACTGAAGTTGTTCACCTCTCTCAAATGAGTTCTTGATGTCGTTGACCTCCAGCTGGGATCCAGACACACGAAAGATCCCTTGATGCTGGAGACCTTTAGAGCCAAAGACATAAAAAGGCAAAGTTAGAACAGACTTGGTTTCTAAGTCGACCTTAATGAACATATAACACAGACACAAAAAACCCCCTCTCAACTAAAACGGTTTTCTTAACTGGTCGTAAAAAGCACAACTTCCTCGCTAAGCCCCTTCACTTTGCTAATTAAAGACAGTAATGAGTCGAGGAGACTGCAATCATGTTTTCCTGAGTATCTTCCAGCTGGGATTAGGATTTAATGAGGGGAGAGGTCAAGAGTCGGGAGAAAGCAAAATTAGTTTGCCGTTTGCCTCCTTTCAAATTCCACACTAAACTTTGTCACAAACTAGGGATCTCCAAAAGCTTTAACTCAAAACTCAGAGAATTGGTACTAATTTTAATTAAAGACTTTTATATTAGTCCCTTGTTCACAGCTCCGTAAGCTGAAAGCTTCACAGTATATCTGGGAGGCCGAGCAAAAACGTGTCAGCTGCAGAAAACAAGAGTGAATCTGTATTTTCCCAGAACTGTGACTTGAAGTGGATCTTAAAAAAGCCACATCATCTGCTCGAATGCTACGTGTCATTCAGCGCTACCATTAGAGAAACAATAGCTGATCAGATGAGTGACTCACCATATAGATTTATGTAGCGAATACAACTTTCAACAACTCTGGGGATAGCTTGTCCAGAATCCTTCGGGAGAAGAGTAAACATATGATCAGGATTTTATTTCTTTTCTAAAAATCCTGTATACATGTTCTTTAAGTCACATGAATACATGTTAGAGGCATACCAATATGTAACAATAACATAAATATCACTCAAGATATGGCAACCTGATGTCTAGCATTATCTGTACATTTCAATTAATTAATTACCATTTTTCTTTTACTTATTCTTATATATCTTCCAATTGACACATGATATTGGTAGGGCTCTAACAGGTAGTGGTCTACACAAGGGTAGAGGGTCCTACCACTGTGTAAGCATGCCAACACACAAGGTCAGAAAAGTTTGGGCAAAAAGGGAAAGCTGATTTCTGAGAGCCAGAGAACAGACTGAGTTGATGTCATGAATTTGTTTACTCATGCCCACTTTCAGAAATCGCCAAGTGTTACGAAACAGAGGTGCAGACTGAGCTTTTGAAACGCGAATACAATTTTAGATGTTTAATACTTGTCTGAAAAGGTCTCTGTAAACCGTACATGTATTTATGTTGTACATTTAATTTGTAAAACTCTAGGCATGTGACATTTTCAAAATTAATATTCTTAATCTTATTAATTACTGGGATCTAAAAAATAAGATGTTTACCTTAAAATTAGGGATACGGATAGGGGTTAGGATACGTTTCCTTCTCTTTCAATGCTAATTGGTGCTAAAGAAGGAAAACGTTGACTGCATGATACCGAGCTTCCTTCCATATAAGTCTGTTTCCTGTACTTATACTTAATTTAATTGTAAACAATTTGAGAATGTGGTGGATTCCAAGTTAAAAGATTGCATTAAAAGCTATGGCAAGGGTGTTTTGAGGTGCTTTCTGTTATGTTAAGAGCATATCCAGAGACCTACACAATATGGCAGCCAGGGAAGAAGGAATAAAAGTCAAAACCTAGTAGTTTCATAGATGTAGATGTGGATTGCCCTTTCATTCTGATTTTGTGATCCAATGTCAGACACAGACTCTGAATTCTTTTTAATCATACAGTGGATTTGTTTACAGCCCTCAGGGGTACACAGTGGGTCCAAACAGAACAACCATGCCAATATTGATTACACTAATTTCAGTAGAGTTGATGCACTGACCAGGATGCAGCTGCACTCTGTACCAGCATGTCTTTTTGACATGTGAAAGTGGGATCACTGACAAAATGTCGATGTGGGTGTGTGTCAGATTATCTTTTGAAGGAGAAAATCTTCAACTCAGTCTGTCGAAAGGTTTTATTTAGAAGAATACATAATGAAATATTCATCATGCTAAAGGAATGAGCAAAGGAAAGAAGCACAAGCTTCCGAAACAGCTTCGGAGTCTACCTGATGTCGAGTATGTGAGTTCCTGCGTCCGCGGCTAAAGAGGAGAATCAGTAGAGGCAAAGAGGGACAGAGGAAACCAGAAGTAAAGAGAAAAAAGAAAGACCCAGGTTAGAATTGCACCAGCTGCCCACCTAAGCTTATAGCATAATAGCATGATCACTCTACCCTGTGCTGTTATCAAACCTACAAAGTTGAGACTTTGTGATCTGAAAAGGACCAGGCAGTGTTGGGTATGGACCACCAGCCAGAGGCAACGAGGGGATTGGAGTAGAGAGGCAGCCCACCTTATCAGCCTGGCATCTGCCCCCTCACTGCCATTTACCCTGCTGTTTCCACTGGCTGAGGGGAGAAAATCTCTGCCAGAGCGGCTCAGACGTGCCAGCTCAGCAGGAAGCCCGGGGAGCTGACAGACACAAATATTTAGCCCACCAACTGCTGTTGCTTCCCTCCTGCGACCCTTCAAATCTATCAATGCCACCCTGCATCCCAGAGGCGGAGCGCCAGAGCTCAATGACTCATGCTGACGGCTTCCAGAATCCATCTTAGCAGAAATCTGTTGTTGGTTAACAATAAATCAAAGCTGAGATGCTTCGGGGGAGCCCACCAAAACGGTCAGAAAGCCAGAGTGGAAAATAAAGAAATGGAAAGAATAGGCGGAGAACAAAAGCCACCCAGCAGATGTTAAATCTGTACCTTGATAAATGACTCCAAATTTCCATTAAATAGCTTAACATTGAAACAAGAGCGGGGTCTAGGCCGCCGGGGGCCTGTGAGGGTTTTGTACAGCCCATTGGGATGTCTACTGTAGAATACAAAGAATGCATTAGAATAAACAAACATCTTAGTTCATTTCAAAAGGCTTCTACATGGTGTACTACTTCTTCAAACCGTTTCATGTCCTCCAAAACCTTGAAGTTTTAGCTAAATAATCTTTAAATCCCTTTTACTCCACATGACAGACAGGTTAATGAAAACTTCTTACAACTATTCACTTTTTTCCGCTAGATATCTCAGGCCACTGAAATGTCAGAGCTGCTGGGAGCATCCTATGTGTCAGCATCCATCTCATGACAGACTCTGCTGGGAACAGCCTCTGCTGCACTGTGAGGACGTGTGTGTTGGTGTGAGAGGAATCATGCAGTTTGGCTTCTCGCCACCTGTAGATCCCAGGTCCTCACATTTTCAGCTCTGCTTCCTATTCATAGCAACAAAACTGCAAGGGCCAGAAAAACTTTTCAATGTCAGACAAAAAGATGAAATCTGAAGAATAAAAAAAAAAAAAAAAATTGCTGTTATGGTTGTTGCCATAAAAGGCTTTCTTGGACAAGCATGTCGAGCTGGGCTACTTGATTGAAAAAACGTACATTTAGGAAGTTCTGTCCACAGGCTGACACATTTATTTACCAAGACCTTACTGACACCTCGTGACATGCTTTGGTCAAAGTACAACATCCCCACACTGTTCTCTTCACCAGTTTCAGAAAATGTAACAGGATTCGAGCCTGACGCTGGTGGACTTGATTTTAAGGGGGGAAAATATCACAATCAACTAACTAAATAAATATTTGAAATGGATAGATCAAACAAATAAAGTAATTCAAAAAATTATGTTAATTGTATCCAACATTCCAGTGCCAAAACGGAAGGAATGTGCTGTTAGTTGTGCCTAAAAATGGGATTTTAAGTGCAGTAAGGCAACAATTGTTTGCAAAGGCTTTCTTGTCATACTGCTTCTGTATGTAAGATCCTTATGAAGACAGTCTGAGCTGGTCATTGAGGGGAGATGCACTGTAACCATTGCTGCTGTTGTTTTAAATATGATCCGTTAAATCCACATTTGTAAACGTCGGCTCTGCCAATTTCCCAACAATCGAGAACTGAACTACCGAATTTCATCATCCTTGCATTGAAGCAATTGAAAGCATTGGTTCTGAAGACTCCACCTGCACTCTACTTTCAACATGAACAGTAGCAGATGTGTTTGCATGTGGCAGTGTTTGCATGTGTGTGTGTGTTTTACCTCGTGGTCATGTAGTCAGCTCGATGGCCTGCAGCAAGGGGAGAGACAAAAAAAATAACAGAGAAGACGCATAAAGTTGGAGTTGGTGAACATGCCAGGACCTGTCTCGGGTGTCCCGGCGGTGAAATGTGCACACGGTTAGTGAAGCGTTTGAAGCCTGCCATCTGTCTACTACCGTTGGCCCCTTGAGCAGCTAAAATAAATCCTCAGCACAGGACCATGTTTGCTTTTATGCTCTCACGTGCACATGCCAGCTCGCGGTCGACACAAAAAGCTACATTACAAGATCAATAGATTGAAGAGCCAGGGCTTGCGGATATTTGGGCATTTTCTGACCACACAATCTACAAGTTTTGACTAATAAAATAAGATTAGAAGGAAAACATCAACTTTAGCATTAATGATCAGAAGACGCTTGCATTTTATGAACAGCATAAAACCTGCTGCTGTGTTTGAGTGACTCATGCTGTCCTTCAGCTCCGTGACAACAGGATGATGAAGTAGCATGTGTCAGAAACAGCAGGCTATTCTCTTTGTTGTTCAGTCACAACTTTTCTGCTCATTAAGTGGGCAATTTTACAGAGACCACCAGGAGTGAAGGTCACTACAGGCACCGACAGTTACTGACTGAGATCCCACCAAAGGGGAACAATGAGAGCCCGATCCAGTGAGCGCTAGCCATCTAATACATGGCAGTCTTAAACGGGGAGCAAAGTCAGGAAGTCGGATAATGCAAATTAAAAATCCCTTTCAGTTTTGGCTTGACCGACTAAAACCCAGATTTCTATGAGGATATTTTTCAAGAATAGGGGGGAAAAAAAGTGAATAATACGAGTTTGCAAGAGAAAAGACTAAAAATAGGACAACTTAAAGTTTGGTGTATTTTAGGGGAATTTCATGCGATAGATCAACAAAAAGTAAAGCATCAATGTAAAGTGGAAGGAGGAAGATAAAAATCTGAAAAGTGTGGGCTCCATTATTTACTTTCAGTCCATCTGACTAAACATTTTATTGTACTTAGTCTAATTGGCTTATGCCTCCACCTACTTTATGCATCTAGAGACTTAAACTTTTTTCCCCCAATTGTTCTTTGCAAAATAGCTCAAGTTCAGTCAAATTTTAGACAGAATCCATTTTCAAGTCTTGCCAAAAATTTTGGTTGGATTTTGGTTTAGTTTGACTGAGCCAGTCTAACACATAGCTATGCTTTGATATAAAGCCTTTTCATTATAACTTATTATAATGAAAAGGTCAGTCTTTTAGAGTCTCTGACAGTTTTTTTTAGGATTATTCTGTGTTTAGCTCCATTCATGTTACCATCTACACCGACTAGCTTCCATGTTGCTGCTGAAAAGAAAGCAGCCTCACATTATGATGCTACCACCATCGCAGAGGGAATGGCTATATGCAGCGTCCGTCACACAAAAGGTGACATTATGGCTTCAGCTGACCAGTGCAGCTTCCTTACAGGTTTGCTTTGTCCTGTCTAGGCTGTGGCTCTCAGCAGCTCCTCTAGAGTTACTGTAGGCTTCTTGGCTGCTTCTGGTGAGGTGGTCAGCCACATATTGGTAGATTCCTAGTTCATTTTTAGATAATGGTTTGAAAATTGTTCTGTGAGATTTTGTCTTTTGTAAACTAAAGCTGCTTTAAACCTCCCCACAAGTACAACCTTGAGGTATCCTCCTGTTTTTCTTTGGTTTTCACAAACCTGAGAGCTTCACTAATCAGCTGTATTTGCACTGAGAATTTATTATACACAGATAGATACTATGTCCTAATTAGGTTATTTTAAATGGAACAAGGTGGATTTTATTTGGGGGTATCATAGAAAAGGAGGCTGAATGTATGAACACAATGCACTTTTTCCTTCTACTTCCAACTTTCACAGTTTTGTTGGTCTATCTAATAAAAACCTAATGAAATTATCTAAATTTTGAGTCTCTGAAAAGAGTTAAAGCTTTAATGGGAGAGACTGGAGGAAGCACAAATAACAGGGTGCGAATTAGCAGAAAGGAGGGCAAAAAAAGGACTTTGACCATACCGTCACCGAGTGTCCTCTTCAGCAAGTCGTGTTTGGCCTGCAGTTTGGAGATGAGATTACTGCCCTCCAGAAACTCGCGGAATTTCTGTGGAGAATTGAGAGTAATTACACGGCCGCCCCGAGTGCCAGCCAGAGAGCCAGCTCTCAAGACAGCAATCAATGATAAGGCAGCCAAGGGCAAAGGACATCCTAAGAGCCTTTTTAAAGCTTTTATCAAAACATGTCCATCTTCCAACCAGTCCAAGATCGCAGTTTGCTTTCACAATATAGAGATGTTTAGGGAGAGTAAGACCTCTGCCAAAGATAATCAATTTCTAAGTAAAAAAAGTAAGCACATTTAAGTGAAGTAAGAACTTTGGCATGAGGTAAATTTTGTTATAAAATCTCTGATATGCATTTTAATTTCTTTTCAAAATAAGACACACATGAAATATTTATGTTTTCTTTCTGCCTCTCACCATGAAGTAGAACTGCTCTGTTTCCTGCTGGTTGGCTCTTCTCTTAGCGATGCTGGGTTTGCTCAGGAACGTCTCGGACACGGTGGACTTGACCGATTCTGTGGAGCGGCTGTGGTGGAAGCACTCGGACACATCATAGTCTTCAATGGTCACCATATCCTGGATGGTGGTCAAAGTGGCCTCTGATGTCTTTTTCACCTGTTGATCAGAAGAAGCTATGATCAAAGTACAAAAAAGAAACCAGCTTAAAAGCCTGATATAGCCTCTTCACCATCACAATGTCGCCATTCCCCCATTTTCCTCCTACTCTCTCCAAAATACTCTCCATCTTATGATATTAAAAAATTCAGGTGCTTTCTGACAAGATGTACAATCTTTAAAAACTGCAGGCTGCTGAACATGACTCCCAGCCAAAGCAATCAACTTGCATGCACTCAGAGGGGCTGGAGGTGAGTGGAGCTGGCTGGCTGGAGATGGTACATCCACTTGCAGCCTTCAAAGATTCATTTCCATAACCGCCTCTAGCCTGTCAACACTGCTTCTCCTGAAGCATATAAATATCAGAGTTTTGGCCAAGCATACCCTTCTCCATTCACTACAAAACATGTTTAAGTTATCCAAGAGCTGCAGGCCATGACTGGCTCTATCATGTGGCGACATAAGATTATGGGACAAGCAAATAAAGAATAAAGAGTGAAAGTGCATCTGTAAAAGCCCTGCAAATGGCAAATATTTGATAACCAAGAGAGTGCATGAGAAAAAGAGAAACCACAATCAGAACAACATAGCAGTAATTTGTAGAAATACAACCACAATTTTTAATAATGCTATAATTATTCTGCCTTAAAAAAGTTCAAAACCACACTCATACTATATATATATATATATATATACATACACACACACACACACCAAAGAATGAATCATTGATGCGGAAAAGCTGCAGAGGAAAAGAGGCCCGGAAGGTTCAGGAACAAAAACAACTATCTCTCTGGAAAACTCCAGAAAAATATTTCTTTGACCGGTTGACAGGGAAATATCCTGTCGGAAAACAGAGGGTTGTGACCATCTTAGTTCTGTTTGCTGCACGGATTGAAGGGACCCTGATTACAAAAAGAAGACTTCCTTGCAATCATTTTTAATTATCTCAGTCACCTTTAACACAAAGATAGCATCCCCGTTTTTCAGGTACTACTAACCAGGTCTGACCTCGATGATATTTAAAGGACAAGGTAGAGTGGGGATGTAAATAGTTAGACTTCATCCAGACAAAACAATTACAGCTTGTTTCTCACAAGCTATTTGACCTTTAAGTCTATCTGTGTTCAAAAGAGAAGAAAAAAATCCCCCAAAATAAAAGGCTGTCTTCTCTTCCTGTGATGGATTACAGTGCTGAAACATGTCTTCAAGCACACAGTGTGGATGTAGTCTCAATGTTATTCAACATGTCACTCGGGTGAAACAAACTACAGGTTGGAACATGAGTAATGACAGAAAAACGAAATAAGATAGCAGACTCTTAAACTCTTAAAAAGTTGATTTGAAAAAAAAAAAAATCAAAAGGAGTCCTTAGAAAATGTAATGTATTGTGACATTCATTCACTAGTTACACACTGAGTGTGTTTTTTCGATCCTTCGCTCACCGGCAAGTCCCATCCCGGGTGGCCCCTTCAGAGGAGAGAGGCCCAGCTGTCATTATGAAAACAGAAACCATGCATACAAGAGAATGTCTCCCAGTGAAAAAGCTGTTGAGTTTTTTCATTATTCAGTGGACGAATATTTATCAACGTTCACTGCTGGGCTCAATTACAACACAGCTCACGGGGACACTCTGACTATATGCCCACCAGGGCCTGCAGCTGTATAACAGACCTACACAAAGCCCCATGGGTGGAGTCAAGTTTATTTTTCTGTGCTATGTCTAAAAGCTCACTATCAACATTTCAGCTTCCGGATTATTAGTGTGGTTTATTCCAAAACTTCATTCTGGGAGCCAAAAATAACTTTTGCGCTGTCAAAACCTGAAATACTTCCAGTTGTGACGTTTTAAATAAGTGTGACTCTCCAGGTCAGAAGGAACCCATCACTTAGCAGTTATTTCAGCATCTATCAACACATCTCTGAAGCCAGACTGCAGTCCGATAGCTTTCAACAGACCCTGCAGTAAGTGTGCAATCTGCTTATCATCAAGCTATGAACACAGACAGACACCAGCTTTGATGCATCTCCCTGAAATTTATCTGGAGTAAAATAAACACTCCCTTCAGAAGAGATGGTATGAGATTACCAGAAGTTGGTGTGAAAAATCCTAGGAACAACATCTTTGTCGGCTTGTGCTCTGCTTTGAGGACACCAGGCACCAGAGAAACATTAGTGTGAACTTTGGATCACACAAAGGTAAATGAAATCTAAATTGGAAGATTATTTAATCTAAAAATTTGACAAAGCAAAAAAGGAGGACTTGGGAGCAGAAAACAAAACTGTCCTTGCAGGAAAAGATTGATTCTGATTTTAACAGTGAGCTCCTCCCAGCTGAGTTAAAATCCAGGGTCAGACTTCCCATTTTGCACTCCACCCACCAGTGAATTATTCAGAATGTTTTCTTTCACCAGTTCAGAAGTGCTTTGAGGATGCAGCTGCACTTTTATAAAACTCTGCCCTGTATCTTTTCCTGTCCAAATAATGACAGACTCTCTTTTAGGTTTGACAGTGGAGCTTGCAGGTCGCCGCCGTGCTTTGAGAGTTCGTTTTTCAAGGATGAATATGGCACACCATGCCCAGGAAGAGCGGCCATCTGGTGATCTGTACATGAGGCCGTAGTGCCCTCAGATTCTGACCCACAAGGACATCCGCAGGCGGACAAGGACACGAAGCAAACCGGGGCTTGTCAGCTTCCACACACTCAAATGTACAAAGTGGGTTGGGGGGTTGCATGTGCTCAGAAATCCTGCAAACACTGCAACTTTAATTGGGCTGACACTGAGCATTTTCTCTTTCAAATAATGTAAAGAATATACAGAAACTGAGTGCAGTGTGTCATGGTGGTAGTAAATGACATTTAATTTGGGGAGTGAACAAATGACATTTCCTGTAATTTCAGGGCCAAAGTTCTTCATGTTATATATGCAAGTGTGATGCCACAACTATCAAAACTCAAAGGCTATACAAAGTTTTTTTGCACTTTGACTTTGTTGCTACTGTGCAGTACCTCCTGCAGGCAACGAGCAAGACCAGGTACACTTCAAGATAGGCAAAGACAGGCACAGTAAAGAAGGTGGAATTTGATTTATTCTGTTACTTCTAACTATGCTCTCTAACTGGTATATAAAGGCAAATAAAGCCAAAATAAAAGCACAGATGTTGACTGTAATGTATATAAATTTTGTCAGTTTATGTGGTAAAAGAAAATCCAGGTTTCATTAAAGAGAAAGATCACATGCATGTCATGTTAAGAGTGGCAGCAAATGAAAACATATTCTATAAATGGGCAACTTTCAGGCAGCATTTCATACTCATCTTGCTTTCTAACATTTAAAGCAGTGAATGTTACTTTAAATTCCAAATAGTTTGGTTTGGAATTCATCCATAATAAAATACCACAGGTATAGACAAATAGAGAGTAAGGGAACTTGTAGAATACTGCAATTAAATCAGGCTGTAGCTGTTAAATGCATCAACTCCCAACTTAAGTTTTTTTCTTTTTTTGCAAAGTTCAAATGATTCATAGAGTTTGTAATCTGTCAGTCTTTTAAAAACCTATCATTGCCATTTGAATATTTTAATGGCCCAACCAACAACTTTAAGGGTTGTACCGGAAAACAACACCATTTCTTTTAATTTGTACTGTTTGGTTTGAGGATCTGACTTTATCCAAACATCCAAAATATGTTGATCTGATTGAGATTCGGCAGACGCCAGACAAAAACAACAACAAAAGCTCGTTCTGAAATAAATTTAGAGCTCGATATTTTTTCCCTCTTATAGGAGGATCAATGCCTTTACCAAGAGTGTAGAGTCTGCATGAATTTTTACATTGCTTAACAATGGCCAGTGGCAAACATTTTCTGCAGAATGCTGTCCTGATCTTTTCTAGCTCAACTTAGCCTTCATTCTCCTAGCATCATATCTCATCAAAAATAATGCGCAAGCAACCAAACATCCAGATGTAAAAAAAAAGAAAGAAACAAACAAAACTTGAACAAGGTTCCAAACACTGATGGAAAGTTAATTTTTTCCAAGACCACTTTTGCTAATCAGAGTTCACTGAGAAGGCCCCATGATAAGGACCTGCTTCCGTCTAGACTCTACAACAGAGTAACTAAAAGCTGCTAGCATCTAATATTTCACCTAAGCTGACAGGTTTAACACAATAAGTGTCTTTTTTTCCCCCACATTTAAGCAGTTGAATTATTGCAATTAGCTGCTCTATGATTACCAATTATTATTATTATATAATCTTTACAGAATATTTTTACATGCCTTTTAAAATCTGAACTAATTTGACGACAGCTGCTGAATCACATTAAGATCATTTAATTGGTAAGCACAGCAGGCTTGTGATCGAGTAAATTATATATTTTTGAAATCTTGTCACATTGCAACATCAGACTTAATTTTTTTTTGTAGGTCTTTTTATGTTAGTCCAAAAGAAAGTACCATAGTACATCATTTTGAAGAGGGAAGAAAATAATGCATTGTTCTGAATATCGTTTACCAATTAAAATCTGAAAAGCATGGTGAATAGATGAGGGAATTGGCTATTGATACAGTAATTCTTAGGGTTGATTGAATATGATCAACATTCAATATAAATAATGCTTTTATAGCAATATTCACCTATATGTACTGATATCATATTTATTTCCCTGCAGGCTCAACATGATGCAAAAGAGACCAAGCCCCCTACATTGCTTCTCCGCTTCAGTCAAACAGCCCTCTATCCTGTGCTGTACCCCCAAACAAATACCACATCACCAATCCTGTCTCTCCCCCTCCTGACACACATATAATAAACAAATGGCAATAAGACAAAAGTTAACGTCGACTGTTCATGTTGGATTATTTTTACGTATTGCACTGATGTCAGTGTTGATTGTTTTATGAAGTATTTCAAGACTCTGGCAAGTGTCATCCTTTTTTGGAAATCAAAATATGGTCACTGAAAGCAATTGGTTGCACTGAAATGTACTTGGGGGTTTCAAACTAAATTGTACTGAGCAGCAGTCTTCAGATTTTTGATGAAGAAACAACGGATCTTACTTTGTGTTATCACATTACCTATCACAAGAAGAAAGCCAACAATTTGCATTGAGGTTTGTGGTTTTAATGTGTCACAATGTGAAAAATTTAAAGTGTAAATTCCTCTGCAAAGTGGTGCACATTTTTCTGGTAGCAGGTTCAGACATAAAAAGGCACAACTTGTATTTCTTTTGCCATCCAAATATTTTGATCAGAACTTATCTATATTACTAACCCCTTGTTGATGTGCAGTCATAGGAGCTACAATATGTCAACTACTTAAGCAAAAGAAAGCATGATGCTAATCTGTTTTTGCATGGTGAGATATGCAGCTATATGCAGACCTAATAAGTCAATATGGTTTGAAAGTGTCAGGATCGCTTAAGATCTGAGCGTTGACTCAAAATATCAAACAGCAATACATGTTATGTGTTCCTGCTTCTTTGTATGAGTAAAAGTAAAGGAGCACAAACAGAAAAATGGAGGGCAATAACAGATGCCTGAAAAAGGAGAAGCCAGTCAGGCATAATACAGCAGTCAGGTGGATACATGTGAGTGCACAGTGTGAAGAAGAAGGAGCAGTCAAGGCCTTTGTTCTTTTAGCTCAGCAGCATAAGTCGAGTTGCTTTCTCACACAGATGCAACAGAAAATAGCAGCAGAGGTTTGCGCAAATAAAAGCGCTGTGGTGAATTCTTGCAGCAAAAAAGGAAAAGGACTTTAAAATTATTTGTGAGATATGAAATAGATGAACATACATAAAGTGCAAATATGAGCTTACGGGTACATGCGACAAACACCTAAACTTGAATCTTCAGCGCTGTTATTTTCTCCTCCAACCTTGTTGACGTCAGACAAACTTTCTTTAGCAGCTTTAACTCTCTGAAGTTCTCAGCCTCTTTTATCCAAGTCAACATAAGTCAAGTCAAAGAAAGAGGATGTATTTATAATGTCCCCATAAATTTCTGGATTATGTATTTAAAATGCAGGGCACCATCTTACCTCTTCGTTCTCAATCTTCAGAGTAGCCAGTCGAGACTGCAACTGCTGGAACCTGAGAATGAGCTCCCCATTGACTGGCGGTTGTGCTGTGATATGGCACACCTGGAAGACAGAACCCGTCTTTATGTAGCAATAAATCTTTTCCACATTCTTCTTTAATTACATGGCAAACCTCAGTGACTTCTATGAACTGAAAGGCAGACAGCCACAGAAGAAGCGCTACCAAACAGACATGATATCAGCAAAGAGGCGTCCGGGCAATTAAACTCCAAACACATGTTGAGCTACTTAAAGTCCAGGGGAAGGAATAATGCTTGATTTGCAAAATTTAGTGCCCTATAAAACGTGATGCTGCAGCCTGTTCACAATAAAAAAAAAAGCAACTGCATTGTAACACCTACTATTAAAACCTCATTTCATTATGTTTGAGATTGTTTCTCATGAGCTTAGAGTTTAGATCAGGCCTAAGGAATCCAACCGGGCCCTGAGCCCATAGGCATTGTGTCAGAGCCCGTTCCAACCCGACTAATTAACTCTGATTAGAGACCTGAGTCCGAAGTAAACCCGACATATCTTAAACTGATGCCAGTTTAAAATCCTCCCAGATCTCTGACTTTGCACGCTGCTGGTTATTAGTTGTTGTCCTGTTTTTAGCTTCTGTTTAACATATTCCAGCTCCATTGCGTCGTGTAGCTGAAGGTTGAGTCAAGAGCAAATATTCTGAAATAAGAAAAAATCTGCTCTATGTGCGCACATCTAACTTCTGCACCTTTCTTTCCTTAACAGGGTAAACTACCTTATCCTCTATTTAGACTATAATAAGTAAATTAACTCAACTATATATTGTGCAATCTTGTTTAGTTTTCTCTAAGCTGTGTATTGTAGGCTTATTAAAAATGCATCACAAGAGCTCATTGAGTACTAACCGTTTAATTGTGGCCCAATCCACCTTGAATTTCATATTGGGTTCAGATCTAAACTCTCCATCAGCTACAACAAAAATTAACTGTGAAACTGCTACAAAACTGCCACCTCTCATCAATACATTAGTTAAACATACTTCGTCCCCCATGTGAGACTGGAACTCAAATTTGGCTGGCGGGCAGAAGGCTGTCGGATACATCTCCATAAACCTCTGTCGGTCACTCCGTGGGTCTAGACTGTCCACTGCATTTTCAATGATATCTAAACCCTCGTGGCGTGACGTTTCCAGGTTGTACTCTGCTGAGAGGTAGGTTCGCAGAGCCCGGTTCAGACTTGCATGATATCCCAAGTCGCAGCACTAGATCGAATAAAACAGATGAGAAATATTAGATGAGCAATTTCCAGCAAAAGCAAGAAAATTTAAAAGAATATACAAGACATAATACATGATTTCTCAGAAATTGTGATGAATGAAAAGAAAAAATCTCTTCATAAAATTAGTAATTTGTTTGTATATTTTTTAATGGCTGGTAAAATTAGCATTTTCCATACACAGCTGACTTGCAACTTTAAAATTCAAATAGAGAGCATCAGAAAACAAACAGCATCATGAAGGCCACAGAAAACAGCAGATAAGAGAACTTTAAAATGGGACTAGGTTAAAAAACAGTATCTGAGAGAGAACTTTTCAATCCATCATCTGCAACTGAAGACTTAAAAAATCCATAGTTCCGGTGGGAGAATCCGTCAGCGGGAAATTATTAGCTGTGCACTTCACAAGCCTTGCTTTAGTAGAAGAGCAACAAAAAACTCATTGTTGAAAGATAGAAAGCTGCAAGATGTACTGTTTGCAGTTTGTCACAAGCCACAGAGGGGTCATGAAGGTGTGCTGGTCAGAAAAGATAAAAATGTAACTTTTGTTTTGCCCACATGCAAAAGGTTCTGTGTGCTGGAAACCTAACTGGAAGCATCAAGCTGCCGGAATGCTTTCCCGTAGCAGGACAAACAAATTTGTCAGAGTTGAAAGGAAGACAGATGGAACTAACTACTGCAATACTGGAAGGAAAACTAAATAAAAGACGTACTTTCCAGCAGAACAATAATCTTAAGCATACGACTTGAGCTACAATGGAGTGGCTTTGATCAAAGCACCTGTTTTGTATTAGAATGGCCCTGTCAAAGTCCAAAAGTCCAAAAATGCAAGTTTAATTAAGAACATGTAACAAAGTTTGAAAAAAAAAATAAATTGTAATCTCTAGAGAAATAGCCAGAAATAGTTGATATTTGCAGCTCAAGGGATTGATCTGCCCCAAAAACAGGCCCAGTATTTTTCACAAGCCTTTCAACAGACATCATTGTTAAATTATTTTTTAAATTAATGAATGGAAAGGATGGATGGATGGATGGATGGATGACACGTTGAATTAAATCTGTAAACAAAACATTAGTCATATCCAAACATGGAAAATATTTACATCAAATTCTGCATTTTTCTAGGGTTTTCACCCAAGATGCAGGGATGTTTCTGCTCCACCTGCTTGAAAGCAGACGTTGTTTTTGACCATGAAAAGTCTCTCCATTAATTTAAAAATATGTGCAATCCTGCACACACAGCTCCTGCAGAGTGCATCCTACATAATATCACTCAACCACACGCAGATACACACACACCCTGGTGAGATGTGAAGGCCTGTGAGCAGAGCAGGGAGAGGGGTAATTTCAGCACACAGCATGCCGCCTGAGAAGAAGCTGCATGTCTCTCCATCCTTTAGTCTTGTTCGGAATACAAAAACCTAAAGTCTCGCTAAAAACCCGACCTTCCCCTGCTTCTATAGAAAAAACAGGGAAATTAGTGCAGCAGTCTGTCTCTAAACTAAAACGGGAGGAAGGCAGGTGAGCCGGATCATAAATAAGTCATGGACACGGCAAAAGGATCCAGCTATAAAGTCTGCTTATACAGCAATGAAAAGAGATATGATTGATTACTAAAAGTGCAAGGATTCAGAAACTGATACAATTTAGATTTATGGTAAACAAATGTAAACCTTTATTTTAACAAAAAAAAAAAAAAAAATTATGCAAAACTACCTTCTTTCACCTATATATATAAAAAAAATCTTCAAATGTGACTGATCTGGGTCAGAAGCCATAAGAACGATGGCTTAAAATTTTGCTCTAAAACCCAGAAAACTTCCACAAAAACTTTATTTCTATCATGGGAGAGCTGTGTGGATTCATACTCACATCAATTAAGTCCGACAAGTCGTGGATGTAGTACTTGAAAACGGACGCGTTTGTCGCTTCCAGTGTCAGCAGGTACTCGTTCCGCGCTTTGATCGACTTCAGCTTGTTTTCTGAGTACTTGGCTTGACGCTGACAAGAGAATTAGAGGCAGCAATGAGAAACAACACAGCGAATGTGACAGGATAAATTTAATGAGTAGAAAACAGGCTTTTTGACAAGTGATTATAGTTTTATGTCTCTGCAGGGAAGGTGAATCACAGAGCTGAAACTGGATTACAGGCATAAAGAAAGTTTTCAATAAACATTAGACAACATTTGCAAGATTGTGGTATAAATAATGAGAAGAAACAAAACCAGAAATTAAAAAAAAAATCAACAAAGGAAAGAGTTTGTGCTCTTTGATTCAGCCGGATGCCTCAGTCGTCTTCATCCCACACCAGACGGACATGAGACTCTTAGTCACAGTTTCCTGACTGACCAGTGGGCTTTGACTCATCATCATTCATATCTCAACACTTTAAAATGCATTCCTGGAAAGGTTCTGTTAAAACCGTCCATTCCTACAGTCTTTAATCATTTCCACAGATATTTAACAAATTACAGGCCTTTTGTATGGGTAAAACCTCTGCTTGTTTGGCTGTGAAAATGCTCTCAGTGTGTTTTTCTTTAAATGGGTCAAGGGAATCTGAGAGGTATGTACTCTTGCCAGAACCAAACACATTTTCTGTCATTGTTGGAAGTGTTAAAATTATTACACAACATTATGTTTTCTTTCAACTACTTATAGTGGCAGAAACATTCATACGCCTACAACTTTTACTCATTTTATGATTTTAAAGCCACAAATGCATGCGATACTTTATAACTTAATAGCTTTATGATATTTTTACCACTAAAAATGTAAAAATAGACAAAACCATGTCGTGGTAAACTCATTCTGCATATTGCCTGCTTGGACACAACATCCTCACCATTGAACATGGTGGCGGCAGCATCATGATATGGGGCTGCTTCTGTTCATCAGGCACGCTAAATATGAACAGAGTTTGTGGGAAGAAGGATGGAGCTAAACAACGCTAACTTCTAGAAGAAATCTTGCTGAAGGCTGCAAAATTGTGAATGGAATAGTTTGCATCAAAGCATGTCTTTACTTCCCAATTTATTAATTACTTTGAGGTAGTCTAAAAAATAAAATCCAATCAAAATACATTGATGTTTGTGGTTTTAAACTGACAAAATGTGAACGCTTCAAAGATTGTTAAAATGTTTTAAGTCACTGCAAAAACGCCAACAGGGAAAGCGAGTTGTAAACAACTTACTTAGTTTTATTTAAATATGATCATTTAATTACATTTTTTAAATTAATTTCAAAATTATTTGCACTATTCAAGCTTCTTTTTCACCTTCTCTTTTATTTTCTCAATCTTCTTCTCCATCCGTATGCTGAAGACAGGGTCCCCCCTCCCAATCTGCTTTTCTTCCTGCTTCTCAGCATCCTTCAGCTTGCTCTCGGCGTTGATGCTTTCTGAGTGGTACATGTGGTAGGTCTTCATCACCTGTAGATGCACACAAAAATAAATCAGACTAAGATTCAAGGAAAACAATCCTCATTGCACATTTATTCCGGCATCATTTTAAGGAAAGAAAAAAATCCTAAATTGATGCAATGTGCTTAAATGACTAAACTCTGAGTATCCAGTCAGTTTCTGTGGCCGACGGTCACGGTGTTTAGCTGTGACTGGCCTTTTATAAGCCTCTACTAAATGCTCTGTAACCCAAACTGCTTATTCATTACATATCGGATAATTTTATCTCACATCCATTTCACTTTGACCAAATAGCAGGATGAATTATCTCATCGACTACATTTATAACTTTGAACCAATGCAAATAAACTGTGTCTGGGAGTCTTAAATGAAATCTGAACGAGTGTAATGTAAATCCTGCAAATGTATCTGCATTATGCGACCTGGGAGTGAGTATTTTTACTGTGTTGGCCTTTATGTCGGCTGTATCTGTAACATATGCTTCTTGAAAATTAATTCCAACTCTGTGAGCTCATCTCCTCTTGCTGCCAGTTCATCAGTGCTTCTGTTCTTTGGAAACAGAGAAACTTCCTGCAGTCTGAGTCATCACCCAAAATGGAAGGAGTTTGTGTGCTAGTCATACTATATCCAGGATCAATTAGGAACTGACTCACTTGTAAGTAGAAGGTAGACTATGAAACATGAAAAAAAAAGTTCTGCAGAGCTAAAAGAAGATAAAAGTGCTCAGAAGGAAAAGCAATTATTGGAACTTTATGGAGGATGATGAAGAGTGTAACGATAGAGCCAGCTCAGACCAGACCTTACAATATTGGGTTCACAAAAATGAGACAGGATTTTAGCTATATTTTTGGTAAACTGAGAATTTCTGGGGTTTCTTCCCACGTAAATACAAATCTGATTAAAAACTATGTATAAACAAATCTAGTCAGTGGACAATAATTCAGTCCACATTTGACTTATTCAGATAGAAAAAAAATATTACTGGATAACCTTTAAAACTGAAGCAGTTTCTTAACACAAAGTCTTAACACAAAGTAAAAACATGCATTATCATGAATGTTTTTCCACCTCTCCTTTATTAATTGGTACCATTACATTTTAGAACCAATGACTTTGCTTTGCATTCCGTAGTTATAGTACACATGCTTTTAACTAAAAACAGACATAGCAAATTAGATTAGAAACTTTAAAGATTGTTGTATTGTTCATATTTTATGCTTGCCCCCATGTCAATCCATCCATCCATCCATCCATCCATCCATCCATCCATCCATCCATCCATCCATCCATCCATCCATCCATCCATCCA
>CAEFZY010001360.1:0-19867 GCA_903066815.1 Brachyrhaphis roseni
CGGCTTTTGTCTCACGCTTTCAACCCTGCGGCTTATACAATGATGCGGCTTATTTATGCATTTTTTTTCTAACGGCCGCTAGGGATGCTCGAGCAGAAAAGGTAAGAGTGAGACGGTGGGAATATATATGTGTAGAGGAAGACGCAAGTTTAATGTAACTTAACATGTCTCAGTGCACAGGAGGACGATGAAGACGGCTCTCTGACTTTTACCAGTATGTTTTTTTAACCTGCCCTGTTAGTGCTGTGTTACTACCGTATTGCTGCTGTGTTACTGCCGCATCACAGGCACTGTTTGGGAAAAAAAGCTAAGGTATATTACTAAAACTTTGAAAACTCTTTCTGTGTACCGTCTGTATGTAGGCACATGTAGCTTATAGACAGGTGCGGCTTATGTATTTACAAAATGTTTTTTCCTTTACAAATGTACTGGTTGCGGCTTATAATCAGGTGCTCTCTATAGTCCAGAAATTACGGTAAACAAGTTCTGATCATAATTAACTAACAAGAACTTGTAGTAGATAGGCTTAATTTGAAGGGTTATAAAATACAGGAGGGAAAAAAAGTGCCGCATCCTGTTGAATAACAAACTTACCGTTATTCAACAGGGCTGTTTACTTACCGTAAACAGCCCTATTTCCACAGGGCTGTTTACTGCCGTATCATAGTGTGATAATGCTTAAATTCCTTGGGGACAACTGCAATAAATAAATTTATAGCTAAAAAAAATAGAAGAAAAATCAACGGAAGAAGAAATGGACTAAAAATAATTACTATTTTTAAACTTTTTATAACCCTGGTTGAAAGATTATTTCTTCTTGATGAAAATCAGTCTTGAGCTGGATGCTTCATCTGTTCATCCAATGGAACATGACAAAGAAACCATTTTTTAAATATATTTTTTGATATATTATTTTTGTTCACAATACAAACAACTAAAAATGTACTCCTTAGACAGAAATAAAATCTTGTTACATTAAATTAAATTCAGAACTTCATCTGTTCCTCTTAAACATAAAGAAAACCTTTTTTCATTCCTCTATGCACCCCAGATGGGAGCAAATCATTTTAAGTATTTTATGTTTTATAGATTGAACAAAAGTGTATCTTACCCCGAAAAGGAAAAAGTGTAGTTTCAACTGAGATCACTTGCAGGTTATGACGACATTATTAAATACATGGCTGTGAACATATTTGAGAAGCAAAGTATGCAATGGAAAGTGGCAATGAGGCAGCCAGAAACAGCAGTTTGATATGTGCCAGGCCTTGCACTGTAAAATCCCTCTGGATGAAAGCAGCCACTGAAGGGGCCTCATATTATAATAAAATGAGATCAAATAAATGGAGGGCAAAGGAATTGCTCTGGGATCACACATGTTTGATTGACGACAACCAGATGTAAGCAAACTGTATGATTACAGAATTGTAGCCAGAATTGTATACCCACTCAGACAGGAAAGAGCTGGCAGCTGTTTGCCATCAAGACAAAAGCACGGCAGCCTCAAACTATAGGCCGCGGCGGTGCCTACACAAACACACATGAATATATGCACATGTTTGCAAAATTTACACGTAATGCAGCCGGATGCAGGAGCATGTGGAGGCTTGAATGCATATACTTGGGAACTGATTCCTTTTATCTAATGTTTAACATGGGGGCCCACAGTACGCCTACCGCCATCTTAAGTAGTAAAGAGCTTCTGCCAAATAACATAAACATCCTGAAACGACCGCCGTTCAGCGTCATCATCGTTTCCTAACAGAGCTTGTTGATTGGTTATATGGAGGGTCTAAGTGACCCCCCAAATCCAGAAATTTCCTCTGTCTTCCACAGTTGTTATTTAGGGAAAAGACTTCAGTGTTTCCCTTTCTGTCCGTCGTCTCCCTCCTCTGGGTGTGTCTTTTTCTTCTTCTTTTTTTTTTTTTCTGAGGCAAACTCATGTGAATGATGTGGACTCTCCCCAGTTGCAGTTTTGACTTAGTCCACACCCTTCAAACTTAAAGAGGAGTCAGTAGGAGGAGGTGGAGCAAGTAGAGCAACTGCTCCAAGCACTGTTTGAGCCTTGGACTTGAGCTCTGAGGCTGTAGCGAGCAACATGTTTGCGCGCTGTGGCCTTCCTTCACTTTGTGCCGCGCACACTTTCACTTGTGGATCTCTTCAGTTTGAGTTTGTTCTTTTATAGCAAAACCTGTCTGCAGTCAAAGATATGTGTGAGTATGAGAACAACTTCTGCTTCTGTAGAGTAGTAAGTGGAGTATGAAGAGGTGAAAATGAAAGTTTGAATGTTTGAATGAGTGAACATTTACATTTATTAGAGCACATTAAACTTCTAACAATCTTCATGCAAAGAAGACTAATTAGTGTCATATTTTATTCACTTGTTTTCTGAATTTATTTATTTATTTATTTTTACAAAATTTAATTGTATTTTTGGGGGGAATATGTTTTAGTATTTGTCGATTTTCATTTTTCTTGTTTGCTGATAATTAATTCTGTTACTGTAAAGAAGTGTTGAAGTGACAATTTATTTGTGGACAAAGAAATGTTTACAAAATGATATTTTGAAAGAATAAGTTAAGTGGTGATTTCACTTCCAGATACGAGCTACGACATATGTAATGAAACATATAGCAGTAAGGTCCATTTTGCTGTTTCAGGCGGCAATATATTCAAATATCGGCCCGTTTTTGGTGTTGGGATCATTTTTGTTCATACAATTTTAAAGTTGCTTAAATTCTTTAAGCTAGAATTTTATGTAAATATGTATGTTTTTTGCTTGCTGCTGCTTTATTTTTGTTGGTGTTTTTCCTTTTCCTGCATTCTTGGGAGATTTGTTGGTTTTATTTAGTTGTGAAGATATGGTTATTTTTGTTTATTTTACAAAACTGAAATAAATAATTTTAAGCATAAATACATTTTGTTAATTTAGTAGAAAAATGAAAAAGCAGTGTGTAATTCCAGGTGACCACGTGGCTTTGTCTTTTCTTTCTCGTGCTTTCTGCTTTCTTTCCTCGCTCTCCATACGTTGAAAGTTGGCACATAGAGAGGAAGCTGCCAGCATTTTTTATTTCTTTTTCCATCTGACCTTGCTTTGGGCCCACACACATGAACAAATACAGTAAACAGACTTGCAGAGTTTTATTTCCTGTCTGATTTGCTTTTTACTTGCTGATCTGTGTTTTCTCAGAGATAAATAAAAAATCATGCTGGTACTGTAACAGAACCCTGTGAAGCTCACCCAGAATAAACACACCTGTCTCATTCTGTATGTCAGATAAATTGAGACTGTCCAGAACCCGCTTAGCTTTTCTTTAGCACCTTAAGGCTTGGAACAAAAGGCCGGTGGCAGCAGTAGCGCGTCACAATGACAGGACCTGGAAATAACTAGGGAGAAGCCGGTTCTGAAGCTGTGCAGCTGTTTCTGATATGATATGATATGATTCATTTCTGTATTTTGTATGAAAACAAATTTGTCAGAAAAAGCATCAAATGTAATTTTTACCTTTGCAGCTTTATGATGTGCACGAATATCTCAACATTTCTTCAACTAGTTAAGAAAGTAACAGGAAAACTGCAGTTTCTCAGGTTTTGGCTGTGGCGTCGCTGTAAAACTGCTTCAGAAGCATGGCGCGTCTAGTAAAATACACATGATTGGAGGAGCTTTGACTGAGACAGTGTCCAGGCCTCGCTTATTGAATTTTATTGGCCTGATACTTCATGAGCACTACAGGAACTAGGAAAACCCACACTGTTTAACAGATTATGCCGATTATATGCGCTGACTCCAGAAATGCAGGGAGAGTGTGTGATATGTGGACAAGGTAACTAGCTTAGATTTCCACTCAGAAAATTGTGACGAAGGGCTGCATGCGAATAGATATTTTGCAGTTTAGCAGTTTGGAATTATAGCATATTGTGCTTTCAGTTTAATTTTCTTTCCCGACCTGCACATATACAAGTTGACATAGGCCAGTGAGAGACTCTATGTAAAAATACCACTAATTAAATGATATCACAGTATTTTGTCAAACGTAAATAGAGACATAGAGTTTAGTTATTCTTTTAATATTTCAATGTACACCAGTAAAAAAGAAGAATTACATCTCATAAAAGTAATAGCAACAGTACTAGTCAAGTGTTTTATTTGCAGCATATTAAACCTTTTTGCTATTCTGCTCAAGGTTACTTTAAAAAGTTATGAGTTTCTTTCTGAGCTTTTGTGCCGTGACTATCCTTGTTTCGTTTGTTTGTCTCCAGAAATATTTCAAAATAGTTTAATTGTCTTTTTATGCAAGCAGTCTATAGGGAGTGAAAAGTAATAATTGGAGAAGGGGGCTCGATAACTCTGTCTCTTCCTGTTTATTTAAAGGACTTTACAATTCAGGAGTACAATGAAAAACTGGTTTTGGCACCATAATCTCTTAACACCTTGGTATATCGTGTAACTTGTAAATTGTACCTAGTTATTATCTTCCTGAATTATCCAAATTTCCCTCAATAAGGCGAAAGCAGCACCTTGAGTATAAGAAGTCTGCTAAAAGGTTCAGTGAGGTGTTCTTAGGACAGCGACTGAGGAAAAGGAAAACAACAGCCAAGACCCAGACAAAAAGAACGCTAATGGCAGAGGAGAATTTGGGAAGAAATGGAGGAAAACAGAGATGAAAGGCTAATCCTAGGCAGTGGCCATGTGTTGAAAGTGTGTGAGAAGATTTGTTCTTTTCAGACTTGTTTACAGGAAGTTCGTTTAAAAGTCCCACAGATGGCTGCATTCACAGAAAGGTTTTTTTATTGGATTTTTCCGAGCCCTGTAAACTCCCTTTACCTTCATTTATGTGTGGGAAACTATGATTGCTCATGCTGCTTGTGCTGGTTGGCTGAAGGTTGGGCTAATTTTTAGGGTCTCATCTTAGTAGAATGCATGCTTGCTGCAGGTTCTCTGCAGATGCAACTGTGTGAGAAAGTTGTTCACTATTTGACAGTATTGTGTTGAAGAGTATTTATTCAACATGATATAGTATTATGCTCAAATTCATTAACATCAATAAACCCTGTTGGCTTTTATTTAAAGAATGTGCAATAGTTGTTCAAATCTGCTATATTTTATATGCACAATATGGATAAATGCATTCCCATGCTGCATATTTCTGCAAGCCTCCTTTTGCTGATGGATTGTACTAAACTTTATAAGGTCCATAAAGGTCTCTTTGGTTCCATGCACCCAAAGTAGCAATTTGTTCTTCCATTCAAGGCGAGACCCAACACTTTGGAGCTTTAGGCTGTAGAGGGCAATTTAAGCAGAAGCAGACGCTTTACCTCCCCCCCTGCAACATGTAAGGACGTAAATAAAATTAAGGGTCCTTTTTTTAGGGTCTTTCACCTCCCAGACTTGCCGTGATGTGGGCCTGCATTAGATTTAGTGGGCAAGGAGTTCCTGCAGAAGTGATTTGGCTCCTGCAGCTGGAACCGCAACCAAATTAATTTTGTTGATTTGTTTCACAGGCAAATGTAAACTATCTTATGCTTTGTAATTAGGCATATTTGGGAGCTTTTCTTAAATTTAGTTTTACGCATATGCTGACAATTAAGACTATCTGGAACAAGCATCCGTTCTAGGTTGTGTTTAGAAATGAAACTCTTCAAATGAGCGGCAGTGGAGTTGTTAAAGATGGATGTAATTATGAAATCTTAGACTCCAGCTGGAGAATAAACATAATGAAACACCAGTCTCTTTATCTTTTAATGTTTACAATTAATTATAATTACAAGGAGAAAAAAAATATTAAAGTTTCCACTGAATTCTGCAGTCTGTACATAGTTTCTTTAAAGATGAAAATAAATAATTTTTTTTTAAAAATGGAAAATAATATGGGTGTGACATCAGATAAAACCTGCCAGTGTAGAGACTGTTTCACAGTTTAATCGATTATTACGGTGAAATCACATGTGCATAAGCAGGCTAAAAGAGGACCTAATTAATGCTTTAATTTTTTCACAGAAACATCATGTCTCTTCTGACTCTTATTTCTACATCTTTCTACTCTATTAACCTTTGGTTCTTACAGAGGGCCAACATACTTAATGAAAATGCAGCGCCCCCTAGAGTGTCCACTGACTTAAAACACCAGAAATGATCAAAGTGTTTAATGGCCACAGTTTAGTGTGGGTTACTAGATGCTGCAGGTCAAACTGGGATGAACCAACCATCTGCACGCTCCAAAGCACACCCTCGACCAATCATGTGCACCCTTGGCCCGCTCCCAGAAAAAGGGTCTAGCCAAAATACAGCACAGCTGAGGTTGTTAAAATCACGGGGTAATCACAAGAGAAGCGCTCAGGCGAGTAGCTCTCCAGCGAGCGAGAAGGTAAGCTGAGAGGAGTGAGGATTTGTAGAGCAGCCAACGAGGGCTCCGGTACAACAGGTCCATCTGTGCGCTGAGTGTTGGCTTAATGCATTCCCAGATTGCTGTGGCAGCTGCTGATGTGTCGGTGCTTTGGAAATAGATGCACTTTCAGGCTTCCCCTAACAGCACTTTTGTGGTTCCAGCATACTTTGCTACCTGGTAATAGCGAGGGCAGGAAAAAAGCTATTTTCTGCTAACTTTATTAGTCTTTCTAAAAAACATGCCAGCACGTGAAGGTGAAAGGTCATTGTAAAGGGCTTCAGGGCCAGCTGCAAATGGGACAGTTTATGGAAATGTAGAACCTTAAGCTATGACATTAGGTCAATAACTTTAATAATTTTGATAACTTGAAGATTTATTAGTGACTTTTTATGATATTAAAAGAAATAAGTATTTTATCTATGTAACCCTGTTATCACCTGTTTTCTATAAGAGTCCTGATTAATATAATCAAGCTAAAACACACAAGCTAAAGCTTTCGTCTCAGATTCAAACAAGTCATATATATCTCAAAAACACCTTTGTGGTTTGTCATAATTCAAATTTAACCTTTAACGAATCTTCACATTTGCATCATGCTCTTATTTATTCATAAGCTGAGTTTTTGCACAGGAAAATAGAGTTTGAAAGCGGTGCTTCACCATTTATATTCCTGTGTGATACACATGCTGAGCATAAAATATGCACAGCATTTGTTTTTCACTCAGAGTAATTGTCTGCTGTAAACGGAAAGCAAGTAAAAATAGAGTATTTAAATGCTATTAAGCTGATTTTTACCCTACATTATTTTTCTATTAGTTACTATAACAGGAAACACATGTTTTGCAACTTATCAGTAAGGAAAATAGTTTTTGTCTGCCCTGATTATGACAGACTGCAGGAGAGGGAATATAAGCGAGACACAAAGCGAATGACAAACCCCCTACAAATAAACAATTGTGAAATTCCCTCTGGGATAAAGTATATTCATTCATTCATTCATTCATTCATTCATTTGTTCGTTCATTCACTCACTCAGTCATTCAATTCTAACACTAAAAAAGTTGAACTGGGCTTGGAGCTGGAAAAAGTGATCAAAATGAAGGCAATAAGGTGGGGTTAGTTCTTTATTTGTTTAGGTTTACCTTTGTTGTGTCTGGTTTGGGATTTAGCTTCATGGTCCAGTAATGGGGCTGCAACAAGTCAGTAGGATTTCAACATCTGCAGCTTCAAGACTTAAAAACATTGTGTACAATCTACATGAAAATATCTGCATAAACCTTACATTAGGAATGAATTGATTTATATTGGTACGGTGATTGATTTTATAGAAAGAAGAGGTTGTTTTTGTATCCTGTCCTAAACGATCAGCAGCTTTGCAGTCTGGAGGGGCTGCTGTGTGAAGACTGAGTTGCTTACTCAGAGTTTTGAGATAAGATAGATTCCGTGAGAAGAGGGTGACGCTTCCACCTAAATAGTATCAATAAATCTCCAATAAGATGCTGGTTACTTTTTGATAAGAAATTGCTTATTGGGCCTGATTACTAATATAGGGACAATATCAACAATCTGGCCTTTTCAAGAAGATGACAGCTTCCTACCTTTATTTCCCAACTAAGTAATCATAGCAAATGTAATGATAGTTCAAAGTTTCATAAATTAACACTAGAATAAATGTTTTTAAGATTGTGTCAAAGTCAGCTTTGCCCATGGCTTCACTTGGACTAGTTGTAACCTTTAGCCAACTAATTAGGGTTTAAACTAAAGGAAAATGCCAAGGCAATTATCTACTTTAGATTTTTAATTGCTATTAACTTATTAGGACAGTCTCCCTTGAAGCGTTTAATAGTATTTCAGTAAAGTTTTTACAGTTCAAAGTGGCAGTCTGTACAGTCTCGTGAGGTCTCTCTTCAGTCTATCTGCACTTACTGCAGGGCTGCATCATGGGACACATTCTGAGCAACAGGCAACGATCAAAGACGCTTATCTGTTTTTTCTCTATGCCATACAAGAGAAGAAGAACTTGTGATCAATTTCCATTCAGTCCACTTAAAAAATACATTACTGATTTCAAAGAGAAATGAAATTAGAATAATCAAGTTAATTCTACTAAAAAGGTTTTATGGAACTCTACTGAGTTTTCCCCTTTCAGCAACGTCTCCACTCAAATGTCAGACGGAGCTGAAGTTTGCGATAAAATCACAGCTTCAGACAAGAGCTGTCACTGCTTTTGAATAATCTGCAAGGCATTTGATCAGCTCAAAATCTAGAATAAACTCAAGCCTAGTGAAAACTGAACTAAACTATTCTAAAGAATGGTCAAATGTTTTGAAATTTACTTTAATATATACGTTAGAAATAAAAGTTTCAAAAATCACAAGTCGGCTTTGACAAACTTTTTATTTTGTGTCAAATAAATCCAGTCAGTTTTAGTGCCCTGAAGTAATCTAGAACATAAATTAAAGCTGATTCCAGATTCCATAAAAGAAGAAATTTACTGTTTAAGCAATGGTAAGATCTATAAACTTTCTTTGAACCTGCAACATCAAACTGACATGGGATGGTGGCAGCTGGCTGAGCTGCTTCACTTATTAAATTCTGGGTACTTCTTTATCTGGTTGACTGAGTAAGGACTCTGGGATCTTCTGGTTTGTAAAAATTCCTCTGGTGATTTTTCATGTTCTGGTAAATGAAAATAATCTTAGTGAGCAAAAAGCTTGAGCAGCATATGAACAGAATCTACAGGTCAAGAAAATAGGAATGAAATTAAGACCTAATTGAGTGGAACTCAGAGATGCATCATCCTTCAGTGATCGTCCTCTGCCAAGTTTCCAGCACTTCTTGGCATTAAAATACTATTTTCTGTTAATTAAATTCTTATTTTGTGTGTTTTTTTGTTTTTTTTAAAGAACCATGTTATTGATCATCACCTACTTGTCGTTTTGTATGGGTTTTGGGGGGGTTTTTCCACTTCAGTAATATTTGGTCAGAGTTAAGTGGCCTAATACACACACAAAAGACAAAAAAAATTACTACTTCAAAATAAGATGTAGTAATCAGCTAAATTCAAGGGAAGATTACTCTTTTTAAAAAAATCAAGCATCATAAAGTCTGTAGCGCTTTTGATCAAAACTCCTGCTAATGATTTCTTTTTTACAACCAGCATTTCTCAGAAAAATATAATTATTGCAAGGTGAAATGCTTCGAACCATGATGGCAGAAACAGTAGTGACAGGCGAAGGCTAACACTTAAACCTTTCAAGGTAAATCATAGCGTCATAAATGTCACCTTTCAAAAAGCATTAGGATGAACAGCAAGTTTTCCTTCACGGTCTATAAATCTGCTTTTCTGTGCAGGAAGAATGAGAGGCGGGAAACATGAGCGAACGTTGGAATCAGCGAGGAGAGTGATTGGAGGACATTAGTCATGTACGAACTTCCTGCTTTTATTGGGAAGTCGAGGCGGCGTGGCTCCTAGCCAGAACAATTGTATCTCATTTAGCTGTCAGACGGTCATGGTTGAGAGGCAACCCTAAGCCCAGGAGGGAACTGCAGTAATGCTGATTTAAATTTGGGCAGAATTTTTCTCATATGAAACTTTTTTTTATCAATACATTCAAGTTAAAAATCCCCAGATTGTTACCATTTGTGTTTTTTCAACCTTCACATGGTTGTGATCGGCCTTCTATGTTGAGGCTAGTATAATTAATCCAGTAGCACATATTTCCATTCCAAACTCTGCTGTAGGGCTGGTCATTCGAAAATGGAGAGATTCAGAAAAGGAAATATTGATGAAAATGAGCAGAAAGCACCGAGCTGTCTAGCTTCTGAGACTGACAGTCAGAGCCAAGGTCCAAAAATACACTAGTCCATGTCTATTACTGTCAGTCAGGCAGACATTTACTGCAGGAAGGCAATTAGAGAACAATTTATGCTTTTATCATACTTTAGAAACTAGTTATGCTGACCATGTACACTTTATACAATAGTTTCTAGGTCTGGAAAAGGACAGAAGAAGTGAAGAAGAGACTGGGGAAATGTTTGTATTTCCAGATATTATTCTTTATCCATGTCAGTTTAAATTCTCTAAAACTTATTCTATTGTTTTAAACTGTCTTGATTCCTTTCTTTATTTCTGAGTTTATATGGCTTAAAATCTATTCTTTCCTCCTTGTCTTGTTCCTTCATTTGCTCCTTCCTTCCTTACTTCCTTCATGTCCTTGTGTTGTCCCTGCTAAACCATTTGAATGTTCTTAGTGGACACACCTCCTTCTGTCCCAAACACATAATTGGATAACTATGATTGTGGTTATAAAGTTCTTTAAATGGTAGTATTAAGGCCATTTGTAATATTATCTTTCTCTCTCAACTCCTGATAAAATGGCCTTAACCCAGAGAAATCTTTAACTAGACTATCAATATCAGAGGAGCAGGAAGGCGGCTGTTTACTCTGGACCAGTCACTGAAATGTGCTCTTTCTTCGGTCACATACTGCTGGATAAATATTTTCAAAGGCTAGCCATAGTCCACTCCTTACTCCTGTTTTTCAGACACAAAATCAGGCAGCAGGTCAGCTGTGTTACCAAGCTGTCAAGTTATATTATCTGCCTCTGTTTCATGTGGTTTTATTTTACCCTCAAAATCAAATAAAACTAAGGAATAATTGTAGTTTCTAATAATGGCAGATAAACCTCATAAATATACTTAATTACTTGGTTGGCTCAGTTTAAAATTCTTTGCTTATTTTATTACTTTGAGTTAGTTTGGTCCTCAAGCACCCCAAGGGGATCTGAAAGAAATAATCAAATCTTGAGCCAATGCAGTTAGTGAGCAAAATATAAAATAGTACAGTATGACCTCAAACATTCCAGCTATTAGTCATCACAATTGTTCATCTTTCTTACAAAAATGCAAGCGCCATAAATACCCTGAGCTGCACAGGGCTTCTTTGATCCCATTTCATTAAATATTTACTAAATTGTCCATCAAGAAGCATCTGTAAACAAAAACAAAAAAACACCAAATAAGGTGTCATTAGAGGGCTCTTGAACTAGATCATGAACAAATAATTATTTGATAAAATAAGACTGGAGCTCTGTCACTGTAGAATATTTTAACCAATTCTGATACGTCAGCTACATTAAGTGAGATCAAATATCAAATGATTCATGACTTACTGTCAAAGAAATTGATTTGTTGCCAGTAGAAATGTGCCTGGAGGTAAAACAGAGCGGCTAAAGAAAAAGAAAAAAGTTTGTCAACGGTTTACCTAATGCTGCTGGGGTTTTATGTCTCAAACTAAGCCTGATATGGACAGGGTTTTTTGTTCCCTTTGTACTGATCCATTCACATCTTCCTCATTCCTTTTTTCTCTTTTAATTGTATTTACTTTAAGTTTTAAACCCTGCAGGCAATACATGTAGAGGAACACGCCTAGGTTTGGCCAGTTGAATCAATATGTCAACACCATATTGTGTTTTGCAAATTAGCCTTGAAAAGCAACACAAGGACAGATATATCTAGAGTTTTCTCAAGGAAGTGACTTAAATCCTACAATCTCTTTTATGTAGAAAATTATATACCATTCAGTAGCACCAATAATGTCAGTGGGACAAAAGCTAACTGAACAAGATGAAGCACAGTGTGCTTCAGATGCGCTGAAACTTACTTTGATTTAGCTCTGAAATTATAAAAAGGTTTTGTTTAATGTTGCTATAATGTTAGTTACTTATAAAAGGTACTCGAATGATTGTTATTGGATCACATATTCTACCTTATTGAATATGACTGTATGCCTTTTGTGGTAATTAGCAACAGCCAACATGAGTTTGTGATGAAATTCTTTCTTTGGTTGGTTTTGTAGTCATTTATTTTTTCAGACTTTGAAGGATTTCATAAATGTCCTCATATATTTAAGAGAGAAAAATCCATTAATAACCTCTCCCTCTTAGTTTTATGTCATATTTTTGACCATTGTTCAGTAAAGTAAATATAACATAATGAATGAGGGTTGAGGTTGTAATTCTCAGGGATAAAAATAACTCAGTGCCGGCAAACAGAGCTCCAAAGCACGAGCCTGATGGATTACTACCAAACAATCTTATAAGCATTCAGTCAGCAGCAGATTTAAGGGCCCACAATCAGCAGGAACCTATAGACGTAAAATAGGGTTGTGTTTGTCCAGGTGCATCAATGACAGAAAACTCTTTCAGCACACACTTACACCACATGCATGACGTGTGGGTGCACATGTGTTAACATTTGAAAGCCCGCGTCTAGTAATTACGTAGTGATGAAGGGGTAAATGTACTCTGTCACGCTGATGTGCACCCAGACAGACACACCTGCAGTTTGAGAACTTTCTCTGTGTGTCCTCACCTGCAGTAATCCCCTGACAGAACATACAACCTTTTTTTTCCTCTCCTGTGTTTAACCTCTTCTTCGCCTTTCTCCTCCTGTCTTGCCAAACAGGATGCTAAATGGTTGCTTTAGCTGGAGGGATTCCTGGCAGAGTGATTTGGTTGTGATGTAATGAAAATCACATTGCCAGGGATTTCCAACCAGCTATAGCAGACACACACACACGTCTTCAATATGTGACGGCTGCCTGCAACAAGAATGAAGACTCTGCTACGTCTCCTTCAGAAACAAATGCTCCTCATTTTGAAGCCCCTCTTCAAATGAATGCTAAGAAATTTGTAATTATAGTCCATAACCTCCTTATGGTCTATGGTACAAAAAGTGAACATTAAATATAAGTCTGTTTCTTTTAGTCACTCTTAGACAAGAAAAGATAGAAGAGATCATCCCATTAAGGCAGGAAATAGTTATAAGGAAATAGATCTTGCCATAATGAAGAGAATAATAAGGGAGATAGAAAAAAATTCCAAAATTCACCAAATTCTCTGTGAAAATATACTACTAAAATAAAAATGTACCACTCGATTAACTAGAAAAAGTTAATCTGTTTCAGAAACAAAATTACTTCACAAAGTGAAGCACATTGTATGCATTAATTACTCACAAACTCTGTTCAAAGTCATCAAACCTTATTTCTATCAATTGTGACAATTTCCCACTTGCAGCTAATGAAAACGCATCATTTCTGCTTTTAATATTACATCAGAAAAATTGTAAGATTCAAAAGTATGTTTACCATCTGCTTAAAGGTTAATTTTTTCAACAGAAACTTAATCTAATTAGAATGCAAAATCCAATTTCTTGATATTCTATTTTACATTAGTACTTGTGTCATGACTTTGTCTGAGGTGCCAGAGTGATTATATGTTATTCAGTGGCTCTGTTAATGCCGGGGTGTCCAGCTATTATTTTTTGCTCATTTAAGTATAGATGCCACTTAATGTTGTTTATTGACCATTTTACACAAAAAAAAATACCCACTGCTTTATTTCACAGTTATAGCAACTTCTGTTTATGTTTAAAAACATATTAACTGGTATGGGTCCAAGAAATACTTTTTTTAAGATGACCATACCAAATCAGTCACCGAAGTCCAAAACGTCTTAAAACTAAGAAATCTTTTATGATACTCTGATGCATGTAATGTTCATGAGTGGAAAAGAAGCCTGTTTGCTCTAGGAGTGTTTCTGTGGATGAGTTTGGTGGAGGTGAAGGACTTAGCTCACTCGGTGAACAGTTCAGTGAAAGCCTGTGTTCACAGTGGCTAAGTTCCGCTCCTCACAAACATTTCCAGCTTTCCAGTATTATGACAGCTGCAACAAGTCAACATGGAAACAATGACAAATATTGAATCATGTACTACTGAAGCACACCAAGACTAGCAAAGGTGCCATATTTGAAGGAACGAAAAAAAACAAACATAGAAATATACACTGTTTTCAACTTTGTGGTTTTTGTCCCTGTCTTCCAGTAAAAATAATGTTTGGGTGTGCTGCATTACAGAAACACGAGGTTTCTAAGCAACATTATGAAAATAACAGGCATTTCTGCTTGAATATATTGGAAAGAAAGTCTCAGTGGAACTCAGCATGTCACTCTGTTTCTACTCTCACCGTTTCTTTTATATAACACCTGATTGTGAGACCTTCCTGTGACAATAAAGATACCAGTTAAGAGAAGACGCCTTTAGGCAGGGAAGGGAACTCTTACTCCTGCAGGAAGGAAGTACAGGAAATGTCCCATCGGGAAAACAAGTAGCAAACATGATTGTGCGATCTGAGCTCATTTACTGTCTGGGTGGTCATGAAAGCAAAGCACTAATTGAGGATCTGTGCATATGTATGTGTGTAGCTAATATTTTTCCTCAAAGGGTATTTTCCTTAATGTTATGAAAGCTGAAAAAATCATTTTAATAAACACTGCAGAGGAGTGAGAGAGTGAAATTTAAAATGCAATAGTTTTTGCAAGCTTTTTTCAGCTAGATGTGATTTATATTTTGCAAATAACTCCCAATCAAGTTGTATACTAAACAAATGTGAATAAACAAGAACTACTGCCTTTGAAGAAATGTGGGCTTTTCAGATCAAATTTATGTCTGTTATGACTTTCATTCCCTTTTAGTTTTGATGTATTTCATGAGTATTGTTCCTTATCATTTGTTCCTCTTGTAATATGGCAAACATTTCCAGCTTTTTCCCCCTTTAACTCGCAGTTTGTTTTTGCACCTGGGTTTATTTTAATAGCATGAAAGGCAACTTTCTTTATTGTAGTGTAAACCCACACATCCTACACTGTCCCTTTTACTAATACTAATTTGGCCCATGCTGCAACAGACTTGCTACCTTTCCAGGGTGACCCCGCCTCTCGCCCAAAACGTTCACTGGAGATAGGCACCAGCACCCCTCCTGGCCCCACTAGGGACAAGGGTGAATAGAAAATGGATGGATGGATGGAATTTGGCCCATGTTTTAGCTCTCTAATTGAAGGCAACAGATTTGCTTTAAAATACTCTGGAATACAGAGAAGCTTGCGGTCGGCTTAATTACTGCATGGTCTGCATGTCGTCCGGCTGTTAAACAAAAAGCCCGTATAACGGCCGCTCCACTTCGGTGCTCAAATGTTAGCTTGGTTTTAGTGAAAAAAACATCCACCTGTGACTGCGGTGGCAATCCATGCCTTTTGAATGGGTTTGGCTTATCAGTCCACCATCTCGTTTCCTTCCACAAGTTTCCGCTAAGCTTGGATACAGCACCCTGTTAACAGTCAGCTCCTTTACCAAAAGGTCTTTTATGGTCTACTCTCCTGTGAAGGGTTTTTCTGACACTCTGCAGGACAACTGCCGTCTTTTACACCATTGACCAGGTCATAACAGGATATATTGTAACGTCATTTTGTTAGTGCTTTGTAAGTGTTAATTTGAGGACAAATTGAAGTTTACATACCAAAATCAACACCTGAAATATCCCGCTCTATTTGTAATATATAGTTTCACTGGACAAGCTGAGAAGTTTATTTTAAATGACAGGTGGGCACAATATGACTTGAAATGTCCTCCATGAAACCACAAAGACTATTGCTGCTGCCTTGAGTGTATTTCCCTTCCAAAAAATTTGGATGTCTGGAGTTTTGTGGTTCTCCTCAGAGGGACAGTGCTGGTTTTCTCCTTCTGACTAATGTTCAGTTGATCCAGTACTCCAGTTTAACAGGTTCAGCTGGTGTGGGCAGCAGTTGTAACAGAAGCATTCCTTCACAAGCGTGGGAATTTCACGCTTGTGAAGGAAGCGTGAAATATATATAAAGATTGTAGAAAGAGTCTTATTTAGTGTTAGATATTTTGCTATGAAAAATCATTTTAATGATTAACATGTTCACAACACCTTGCAGGTTTTTAAAGAAAAAAATCTTGCTAATAATGCTAGTAATGGCATGCTAGAAAAGGCTAGCATGCCTTTTCTACCATGCTAGGTATTACTGGTTTTTGATTAAAAATTTTAATTGTTGGGTTACTTCAAATATTATTTCTGACACCTTTTCTTTGCAGCATTTTAACAAAAACACTTAAATAATTCATACTAAAGAGGTTCCTGAATTGGTGTATTTTTTTTGTGCTCACATTTACTGATGATATTGATTTTTACTACTCTGACTAGATAAGTTATTCACTTACTGCTTTTTTGTTTTTATCTTCTGTTGGGTAAATAGAAACACTGCTATTTTATCTGTTTATCTTGTGCTTTGTTATTCTAAAACTTGAAAAGAATCAGAATTTTCTTTTCATTATGACTTTTTATGTTGTGTATTTTGAAAAAAAATCTTTTTCATTTAACAAAATCGTATTTGGATGTTGAAATATATCTTACATGGACTGTGTTTGAATGAACACATGAAATCATAGTGAACATTAATTTTCAATCTTATTTTGAACATTTTTTGCCTTTAAACTTTGTTCCTATGGTATTTAAATATGTTGTTTTGGCGTTTCAATTTTTTTTAAATTTGTAAATAAACAGAAATCCACAGTAAGTACGGATTTTCCAGTTAAGTGACTAATTAACTTTTTAAATAGTGCTCTAAATATTTTAATTAAATATTTTCAGTCTCATTTGAGGGTTATGCTTCATAAAGCAGGGTGCCTGCTGATGATAACAGGGAGGTGCAGGTGCCTGGGCTCAACCTCCTGTGCCTACTGAGCTGATAACAGTTAGATATTAAACAAATACTGGCTCAGTTCAGCAGGAACCGGAGTTAGGCCCTCTCGAGACACACAGCTGCTGCTGCCAACCGGCATGGATCACCTGTCCAACTGAGATACCACACTCTGTGCAAAAACAATTTGCATCTGTAATTAGTGTTTGCTATGTACACAATCCAAAAAGTTGTTTCTAACTAAATTCATATATTTTTTTTACGCCACTGCTCTATAACAACATTGCAAGAGAAGTTTCATCAATGCCTTTGTCCAAGTAGCAGCCAGAACTGAGTGAAATCATCCTTTAATCAGAATAAAGGAAGCATGTAAATGTCCCCATGCAAACTCTCTAAGCCTCCCACTGCAACGCTTCTGATGGAGGAAATCTGCTTCTGTTGGTTTGGTATATCTAAAAGATCACAGGAGCAGAGTTTTTCCAGTTGTGTTCACCTCACTGTTCATCTCAAAGGAAAGCACCAACGTGGGTCGCTTGAGAACTTAAGACACCCTCATTCAATTTCTTTCTGTTTTTATGAGTTGCATAGACTTAGGCTTAAAACTAGTTAGTGTTAACTATGGCTAAATGTAGTTAGACTAGTAATAAGAAGATTACTAGTCTTCTCAAGCATCTTCTCATTGCTTTTAAGAAAAGCAATGAGAAGATGCTTTTCTGAATTATATTAAAGTTATCAATGATGATCCAGTCAAAGGTTGTAATTTTATCTTTTTTTTCTTTCTTTAAAAATCATACTTCTTTTTCTTTGAACTTTAAAATAATGTGCCATTTGTTATTTGTAGTGTTGCATACACCTAAACAAAATTCAGTATGTTTGGTGGGCCATAAGGTAATAAAATATGAAAAGGTTCAAAGGGTATGAGTGCTTTTGTTGGAGGGTTTATATTTTTACTTTGCAGTGCTTGAAAAGAAAAATGATTCCAAACATATATCAACACCGGCTTTCAAATAGATAAAGCAGTTTAACATTTTGCTGGTGGTGTCCTCCCTATAGACCTAACCTATACCCAGCTGAAAATTTGTAGCATGTCTTTAAAAGCTGAGTCTTTGCCTGGAAAGCAACTAATTAAAATAAACTCTTCCCATTCCATTGAAAAGAGTGGTTAAAAATCCCACCAAAATTATACCAGAAGCATTCTAAAAAACCCAAAAAGTGTGTGGTTGAGGTTTATGTTGCAAAGAGAAATTTAGCAAAATTTTAGTGCTCGAAGGGTATATTTAGTTTTGAACCTGTATTCAAAATATTGGACTTATGTGGCTCAGAGAACAAATTTACTCACCCAAATCGTTCTTGTAAGATCATTCCTCCCTGGAAAAAGAGTCATTCAAATGGGTCATTAAAATTTGTCATGAGTTTGTTAGCTTGTCCTCACAGGAGTAATAATGCTTTATTGATCCACGTACTGTTAGCTCATCACCTGGCAATCATTTCAATGACCAGAGAATGTTTAAATAAGGATTTTCCAAGGAGTAAAGGCACATAAACCCATTTTTATGTGAGACATGCATCTATTACAAACACAGAAGCTGTATATCACTATTTAGGCTACTAAAAAAGGTTAATCAATGCAATACAAATATTCAGAGCTAAGTTTTTAAGAACATTTCACTATACAATATAACTCCCTGTAAAGTATCCATACCCATTGAATATTTTCCAAAATTTCTTAATATTACAAAATAACATTTTTGTAATTCAATTTTACTTGGATTTTCTGTAAAATAATTATAAACATTAATAAATGCATATTAATATTTATACAAATACATGTATTTGTATAGCCCTTTGCAATAACCGCTAGGATATCCAAAGTGCTTTACACAAACACAAGGAATAAAACAAGATAAAACACAAGGGATAGTAGAATAAAATAAAAAAATAAATAAATAATGTCTTGAGTCTTGATTTGAAGAGGCCCAGGTCATAGGTCAATCTTATTTCAGCCAGAAGTTTATTCTAGAGTCTAGCAGCCACCACAGAGAAGGCTCGACCACCCCCAGTGCTTTCATTTAGGCTCTTGGTGCTCTGTCATGGACTCGAACAGTTAAAAAAATCACATAAATACAATGGCGCCAGATCATTAAGAGCTTTAAAAACAAACAATAAAAGTTTAAAATCTACCCTAAACTGAATGGGGAGCCAGTGAAGGGATTTAAGTATTGGTATGGTGTGATCATGTTTCTTAGAGCGTGTTAGGAGAAGGACGAGAACACTCTGTATAGTTTGCAGGCAACTTAGTAAAGACTGGTTTAGAAAAGACCTACACAAAGTAGCACATACATCGGATAAAATAAATACTGACTAAGAAAACTTTTTTCTAATAAATGTATTTCTATTATTTTTTTAGTGACATTACATGTACAGCACATGTTGACCCAATTAATCATCACCTACAAAAAATAACTTAGTCCACAGATATGGGCAGAAAATTGGAATGACACTGGAAGTAATCAAAACACTTAGAAGAATGTGTTAAATACTTTGTGGAAAACTGTTTTTTTGGGGGGGGGGTTTTGTAATGATAACTTCAAAAATTTCCTAATCTCACATTCATCGCTTATGTGTGATTCAACTTCAAACTTTATTTAATATATTGCCTGTGTTTTTGTGACTATTGCTTGTAAACCACACTTGGCAAAATGTATTGTTTATTGGTTTTCTCAATTGTTGACTGTATGGTGTCTTCTATGACTTTGTATTTTGATTTTTTTTTTTTATGATGTAAAGCACTTTTTACAGAAATTTTTAAGGAAATTGTTACTGAAAAGTGTTATACAAATAAACTTGATTGATTGATTGATTGATTGATTGATTGATTGATTGATTGATTGATTGATTGATTGATTGATTGATTGATTGAT
>CAEFZY010001364.1:0-15407 GCA_903066815.1 Brachyrhaphis roseni
TTTCAATTTCTGTTGAAATAATTTTTAAACATGATAGCTGCAAAACTAAGTAATCCACACATAAGAAGAGACTGCAAATTAGTTTATAAACAATAACATGAGTTAAATTTTGAATGACATGGTCCTTTTTTGGTAATGACAACTTCTACACGTGCAGTGAAGTGTAAAACAGGTTTGCTCCTTCAGGAGTGAAGTTTTGTGCACTGAACAGTCATAGAAGACACTGTACTTATGAGCATTCATTCTTTCTATTTTTATTTTCCTTTTGAGAAAAAAACTGTGCCTGCTCTTTCCAGGTCTTTCTGGAGCTCTCTTTGAATGCTTCTTTGTTCATGAACAACTCTTTTGATTCTCGTTTTTTTAAACTCCTTAGTCAGAAATGGTATGAGGGTAAACAAGCCACAGCTAGTTTATGGAGAAATTATCTTCTTTTGACTTGCGAATTATGGGTTCAACATCCCTCATTATGAACATTCACAAGTTTAGAAAGGAAGCTGTAACTATTTCCATTAGTGTAGCTGCTGTACACTTAACTTAATTACTCGCATGAAAAGACTTCAAGCCGCATGGCAACATCACAGATGCTGGAGAAAAATCGGCTGCAGTCCAAATCTGCAGCATTTGTTCACTTTGTGCATTGAATTGAATGCAAGTCGGAGGAATTCCGAGATTTTCCCAACAGGTGCATGTTGTTTCAGATATTATATTCAAATTACAACTTAAAAGGTTAGCCATATTTTTGTTGAAACAATAATAATCCATTCATGGTAGTTTGCTAAAATGTGCTACAAACACATAGAAGGTAAACTGTTATCTGTAATATTTCACAAAGTGTTCAGCAGAAAATGGCTTCAGGATTCAATCAACTGAGTGACATAATGTCATCAGTTCAGATCCAGAGTCAGATCCACCAAAACACATCCATGATGTTCATGATTGGAAAATGAGCAGGATGAGTAACTCATTAACAAGCCACATCCTCCTCCCAACACCATTTGTTAACTTTGTGAAATTTCCCATGCCTTCTTCTTTATTGTTTTTCCCAATCAAGAAAACCACTTTGACCAGTAGCAGCCAAATTATGTCACCAATATGACGCAAATTATTCTATTAAAAAAAAAATTCCTTTATATACAGTTTATGTGTAGTTTGCTTCAAATGAAACATGTTCACTAAAGAGTTAAATATTATTTAGTCTATTATTGTGTAAGATGGAAGTTGGCACCTTTAATACAAAGCCTTGCTGTTTGTATTACTTTCTTTTTTCTCATGTTTGCAAGTTTGTTTCGTCTCCTAAATGGATGACAGCAGTGCACTGTCAACGTCCTGACACACTAATAAATATGATCTGCACAAGGCAGCAAATTTGACAGCAATTTTTTCTTCCTGATTCTTTCATGCTACAATCAAATTCGGCTTTCATTGAGATCTAGGACAAGCTTATCCAAATTCAGTGATTTATAACCATCAAAAGAATATTTTAATAACATACTGCCTGTATAAAGGATACGGACTTTCATTTAAAGACTGAAGGCTCTGAATACTGCAGTATGCTATGATATCCTGTTTATGTGATTAGTTATCTCTTTGTGCATCATGAGTTAATGGACATTAACACAGAGTGATTTCATGCTGTGATTTATGTGGCACCAGATTTGCTGAATATTATACAATTTTTGCAGTATTACAGACGTGTGCAACACATGTTGCATTAGAGGTGAGCGCAGACAATTAACTGAAGGGCTGCATTTCTTCTGTTTTAATCTGGTACAAATTTATTTTCATAAATAGTGGTTACTTCTATAGAAGTCATTCAGAAATAATAAGCTCATTGTTGTGGAGCTTTATTGAGTTCTTCTTGGTGGTTAATTACAGTCTTTTTCAGTCACTTCTCAGTCACATTTTTGGGCTCATACTCAACATTTGCAAAATAATAAATGTATTTCTCAACATCTAAATATCTGAGTCATCAAACATGTCAGTGCCTCAGAATGAATGACATGCCCTTGTTTCATTGTGTAAGGACATGACAGTCAGATTGATTAGTCATGTTGTCAATATGGCAGAGCACTCTGGAGGGATATTATGTTGTAACTAAGGCTAAGGTTTTGATGACAAGTACTGTAAATTGTAATTTTGGGAGATCAATGGTAAGAGATTAGACAAGAGTCACATTTATGCTTTTATTGTAATTTGTTGACAGACCATGTCATTGTGATACAGAAATAAAAATACAGCACTGCAGAAAAAAAACTAAAGTAGAAATCGGAACATAAGACAATCTCCTTATGGAAAACAGTACATGCCGTTTTGTGGTAATAGCAATTCAGTCTTCCTATGCTTTCCATCTCCATGCTGAGAAAAAATACTCACTGGTGTTAAAGATTGAAGAGTAGGGTGAGAAAAACTCAATCAACATATTTTTGTGGGTAGCAAACTATTGCCTGATGATGTTGGAGCGATGGAAAATGCTTTATGTGCTCAGTTGGATGCCAAGAGATTAATGAGCAGGGCATTCAGGTGGAACGTCACCTCGATGCCAAATGGTAGATGTCCTGCACTTGTACAGCGATTTTGCAAGTCTGAGGACTCAAAGCAATTTACTCTACAATCAGTCATTTTCCAATTCAGACACACATCCACACAATGATGGTGGTGAAGCTACAGCAGACCGACAGAAGTGAGGCTGGCATTCAGCCAGATCACCGATAATCAGAAGCTTACCTGTAAAGTACAGTATAATCATTATTAAGTTGTACTCACTTATTTTCAATACCTTTCATGTAGTGTCATCTTTGTGAATACACTTGATATTTTAGATTAAAAACATTTGTTATTAAAGCACGTGTGAGGGTTTTAGGACCAAAACATTTGAAGCAGGAAATACCAATAAATGAAAGGTCCTGCAAATATTACCAGGTATTTACAGTCAATAATGCAATAAAGATTTTTTTATATATAAATCTCATAGAACAACAGAAAAATTGAAGAAGTTCATGTAAATGTAAAAATAAATAAGATTCCCCTCCATCATTAAAAAAGCCATTATGATATAAAAAAGTCATTATGAAATGCGTGACAATAGATCATGACAGAACTGTTTTAGCTGATGATGGTGCTAAAACACACTGTGAACAGAGCCGTTAATGAGTGGCAACACCAAACGAGCAATGCACAGACACTCCACATAGTCCTGCTGACGGAAGAGGAAATAAAAATCATCAGCATAACAAATAACCCCATCTCTAATACATGCATTTCTGTCTTGAGCAAATGATTATCTTTTTGCCCCAGCAACATTTTGCAAAGACTGATGGGTCCATTGACAAAAATTAGCATTTAAATTATTTTCTTTAAGTCATGGGATTTGTAGCACTAATAGTAACAACACTCCCGAAGATATACATATTATGGACTCTTCGAGCAAATATATATCTTCTACTAAATGTCATGGACAGGTTAGTGGCAGATCCACTTTTATATCTCCTTGAAATAGAATTTCATCTGTTGAAACATATTGTAGAAAGAGAGAGATCTGTTTTTCTCAGAAGATGTCAAAAGAAGCTATCTCCAGTGCTGAATCAAAGGATGTTGGGCCAGTATGACCTAGCTTTTAGAGATGATGGTGACATACTGCTACCAACATGGTACACCTTGGATGAAACCCAGACTATTGTCTTCTGCCACAAAGATGATATTGTTTGTGTTACTGGACAGAGCCGCGGTGGAATCTTTCTCACTAGTAAACTGAATTTAATTCAAAAATACCTTACTAATACAGAAAAATTAACAGTAGTTGTAACTCAAGCTATTGTACCTGAAAACTGTCTTTACAGATTCCATCATTCAGGTCTTCCAGTGATTAAGTGATTTCTTGATTTTACAGGTCTGGCAGTAATTAGGCCTGGGTGTGATGGATAACATTCACCCAAAAATAGAGTTAATTATTGTTAAATTCATTATGTAATTTTTTAAAAATATATTATCACACAAGGCTGCTTTGGGTTTGGGTTATATTCTTCCACTTTATTGATTGAAATCATCAATTTGAACGTGCTGTTTTAATTTTCTCATTAAAATTTGTTTGATCTGAAACATTTATGTTGCAAATACATCTTTACCTCACTGTTTATTTTGTCGTAACCTACATGCAGAAGCTTTTATATCCACATGGTGCAGAAAATCCAACAAATCAAGTCAAAAACAGCACCGATCATCTCTTACTCCAGCATACTAAAGGCTGCAGAAAATGCCACCCAGATAGCAACTCCAATGTTTCTGATTCCAAGCAAAATTAGAAAATGCTATCTGCCTTTAATCACCGGGATGAATGTCAAATGTAGATTATACAGATGTAATCGCCTTCCCCTGACGCTGCAGCACATCAGTGAAATGCTCTTTTGTTCATGTGTCACATCTGCATGTCACCTGGCATGCAGGTTACTGGGACTCTCTCGTCGGTCTACTGGCCCAGTGATACGACAGGTTTATTTAGAGAGGAAACCTCTCACCTGCTAGAGTTGCTCTGTTTGCCTCGCTCCACCAATCAACAAACAGTTTGTTTGAAGGTTTTGGGGTTTTTTGCGTTGTCATTTTCTTGCGTGTCAGAATGTCACTGTCGACACATAGTCGCTCTTGGACACTGCGAAGAAATGCGTGCTTGTTTAGATGTTTATTTCTCAGACAAAGGTGGAAAAGTTTGTTGTAAGGGTAAGTTAAATTTATTGCTTTTATTGTAGTAACCTAATCAGACACTGATCCCTTTTTAAAATTTATTTGTTGTTTGAAACAAAAAAATAATAACAATAATTTTAAAAAAAATCCCACATTAGGAAGAATTTTTGCACGATTCCTATAAATTGAATTGAAGTGAGGTAGGTTTTGAAATTGTTAAACTTAACTTTCCGGAGGCGATCAGAGTTTCTGGGAACTTCCAAATAGAAATTTGTGGTGATTTATATTTCTCTGGGAAATTAACATTTGTTCATCTTACCATAAGAAGATGTGAGAAGATGGGGGGAAATAAAAATAAAAAAAGAATCCCAAAAACTCACTTTAGGAATTCTGTCTTTGGTAATAATTAGACACTGCCAACAAAATATTTTGGAGCAATATTTAGTAAACTTCTAAAATTATGGAGTTTTAAGTTCTGGTGCATTTTTCAATGGAGTAGTGCATCAGAGCAGTTTGCTTGAATGAGTCTAAGCTTTTTAGCAACAAACACTAATAGTGGGCTTGGTATGAATCTGTGGGAAAGCATCACATCCCCATTGGCAGGTTTGTTGGAGGAACTGTGATGCTGTGGGCCGGATTTCTCGTCCACTGAAACATTGTGTGAGTGCATGGCACTATGAATTCTTTGACAAATCAGGACATTGGGTCATTATTAGTTCTCTTAAATGCACACTTTCTCCCAAAAATTATGGCTAAAACAGCACAGAAGGGTTTCACCAAATACAAAAATCTACTTTCTTCCATAACTGTCCCTGAATCCACTGAGGTGAGCTGAAAAGAAGAGGACTTTTTAAACAATCCTCCACAATTATCACAACAATTGTGCCAATATGTGATTTGATCAAAAACAAATATTTCAAGCATGAGTTGGTTTTTCTTTTTAAATAAACTAAAAGTTAGAATATTTCCTCATTTTCACTGTGAAACATAAATCGTTTCCAATAAAATAAGTTCATAAATGTTTTAGGCTTCTAGGAACTTCTAAATAGAAATTCATAATGTTCCGTATTTTTCTAGGCTGGAAATTATCATTTGTTCATCTTTTAATAAGATAAACAAATGGACATCATTTGGACATAAAGTCCAAAACGGATGCAGTTGCCACCTTTTTTGATTTCTTTTTATTATTAGCTTTACAGAGAACAACTTACTTTCATAACTGTTCAAGTAAATACAGAGGTATGTTTATGTATGTGTTGATCTACAGTCTGTGGATTTGAAATCTTATCCTATTACCTGAATATTAACACCATAAATCAGCTACCAGGTGGCATATGATGTAGCTGAAACTTACAACTTATATGAATTGCATTATGGTTCAACATCCCAGAGGAGAGGGGGAAAACGAATGGAGTGCATTATAGCTAAAAGATGCCAATGAGACCTTTTGACACTTCAGTGATGCTATTGTGCTTGGATTATAAAAGCATAACTTTGTAGTTGCACCGTGGACATCTAAGATCACTCTACATGGCAAGTAAAGAAAGTGGAATAAATATTTCCCTGTTTTGAAATATCTCCGCTGTTGTACCTTGTTTGTAAGTCAGCATCACACCCAGGACGAGACCGTGACTTTAACTATGCGTGACAGAGCATGACACATTGATCAGCTGGGAAATCCAACAATGTCTCTGCACAATAACTTCAAACACAGAAGTTGCACCTCAAGGCATTGTGTGCAGATCACTGGTTAATCCCTTATTTCCATCTACATCTCACGTATGACTCAGTGTGTTGACACTTGGTTGACTCTTCCTGTCCTGAGGACTTTGAAACAAACTTGAAACAACTTTAGCATTTCAGACATACATCATGTCTAAAAAAGATGATGTATAGGTCGAACATCAACAGCACATATACACAGACATGTAGCAGGGAATAAACCAAACTATTTCTGGAAATACTAACAATTTTGTGGATTAACAATGCCACCTGGTGTTGTGAAAAGATCATGTTAGTTTAATATAGCGTGGGCTTTATGTCATATGATTACTTATCCACATCAGGAGATCCCAGATTTGACACAGAAATGAAAAACTTCATTCACCTAAAGAAAGAAGCAGAATGTTGCATGAATGATGTCCTGAAAGAAGGATTTAATGTGACCAAGTTCGATTATTTATTTTCATTAGTCTGCTCTGTATGTTTTCTTTGCTGATTGGATTAAATTGTGCTTTACTAAAATCCTGCATATGTGAATCCATGCTTAATTTATTAGGTCTGCTGTTTCATTACTTTTTGTGTACAGCACTTTGGTCTTGTAGGTGTTCAAAGTACTCTATAAATGAAGCTGGTATGGTAAGTATCAATTGACAGCAACATGGTTTAGTTACAGTTATTTTACTGCAATTAAAGGGGGTGCTGAAACTGGAGCACCAATGATTTTATATATTGCTTTTCTGTTTTTGTTGCTAATACTAAGAATCTCCTGCCAATAAAAGAAGAGAATGTTTAATATTATGTAAAAAGCTGTTTTGCTGGACAAGATTGGAAACGATGCCCTCTAAAGTTAGAATCTTAGAATCTTATATCAATAAAAATAATTTTAAAAAAAATTAAAATTGCACTAACTTTCCAGCCTAATCACAAGAAAAGTAGCTAAAACTGTAAGAATCATTGGTTAATACAAAGACTAACACGTTTTTTCTTAGCCCTTTGTTTTTATTAGTTAAATAAAGATAAGGAAGGATGGTGTCAGTGGGAGTGGTTTTGGATTGGAGGGCGTCACGTGACGGCTCAGCTCGACAACCAGGAAGTGAGAGGGCGGCGCTTTGAAGGGCTAGTGGGTTGATAAAAAATAAGGTAACCATTGCGTTGAGTTTTTATTCTTTAGAAGGTCTGAAATATGGTATTTTGCTCGACAAATTTGAAGGGACTGTAGTCACTCTGTCGTTTAAGTTGACGTGCTTTTCGCTCTGTATCTGCAAGCTGCGCAGCTGATGCTAACCGCTTTTAGCTCAGTAGAGCTAATCCGAAACATTAGCAGAGAAGACAGGAGCTGCGTTGTTATTAGTACAGCTCTTGTGCTAAAAGCGAGTCCAAACAGGTTTTGAATGATCTTATTTATTTTTGGATTTTTTTTTATTTCTTCCTGCTTACTTTGTTGTACCAATAGTCTGAGCTTTTTTCTGATAACTTCATAATACAAGGTAGCGGAAAAGTACCAAATTCATAAAGCAAGATGCATCCAATTAATCCCAACTAACTAGTATTTGTAGCTGATAATTTCCTGTATTCAAGAAGAGAACAAAAACATTGAAATGGGTGGGGAAGCAACATCAGAGCCAGTGACTTAAAAAAGCTGGACAAACTAATAAAGAAGGTTGACTCTTTTCTTTTCTTCTTTGCGCATAGAGCTTAGTCATTCAACAAGATAGCATGTTCACATCCAATGCAACACAAGCAGGAGAATAACTACATCATCGGTTTTCCTTAAGGATTAAAAAGATGTTTTTAGTAATCTATGTTCTAACATTCAAAGCCCCTTTATTATGATGCGAGACATAACCTTTAAAGATGAAGCAGTCAGGCTTTTACTGGCCGAGACTGATTTGAGAGGTTCTGGTTTCGACCTATTTAAATGTTACTTCTAAGGATTACACATAACAGAGATGGAAAGTTATGAAGTAATGCTTGCAATCAATCAGAAAATAAAGCTATTGCAAAATCCTCATTCATGCGATAACGATTAGGAAGAGAAAACCTCAACTTCATTAGCATTTGACTTACCGACAGATTGTTCAAATCTGATCTCAGGCCGATTAATTTGTTGATTATTTCTAATAATGATAAGCATAGTAAAGGGGGATTTGAATTACAAATTAAACATGTGGTAGCATTAAACTATTGATGTGTGTCTGTTCCTACTCTGTCCTTTGGTTTCTCCTTCGCTGTGTGTCATTGATGATGTTCTGACGTGGTCAGAATGTTNGTTTTACTCCTCGGGGCCAATCAGCTGCATGTGTTATGTATAAAACTCGAGGGCTTGTATTGATGGACACAGTGGTTGCTAGTAATGATTTTTTTTTCTGTATGACAGCATCCACCATGACAGCCATCAAGCACGCTCTCCAGAGGGACATCTTCACGCCCAACGATGAGCGTCTCCTCGGGATAGTAAACGTCTGCAAGGCAGGAAAGAAAAAGAAAAACTGCTTCCTATGCGCCACAGGTACGAGAACCATCTGTGAGTAATGAATTAATATAAGAAATACTACATGTTTATAATAAATCAAATGTGTTCTTCCAGTCACCACGGAGAGGCCTGTACAAGTTAAAGTGGTTAAAGTGAAGAAATCTGACAAAGGCGACTTCTACAAGAGGCAGCAGACGTGGGAACTCCGAGACCTGACAGTAGTGGATTCTAAAGATGCAAGCAAGGTCAGATTCTGCTCTCGCCCTACTGTGCTCAAATGTCATGGAGTGAGACGTAACGTACTTTGTGTTACGTTTCAGGAGAATCCTGAGTTTGATCTCCATTTCGAGAAGGTCTACAAGTGGTTGGCTAGCAGCACAGCAGAGAAGAACTCCTTCATTTCCTGTATTTGGAAGCTGAACCAGCGTTATCTGAGGAAGAAGCTGGAGTTTGTCAATGTCAGTTCTCAGCTTCTTGAAGGTTTGTTAGCCACTCTATTATCAGCTATTGCTGGGACTGCATTCCCCTTTCTGTGATACGGATTATATTTCTTTAAAGTTACATCTTTCTCTCAAGATGATTGCTTTAAGTTACAATTCAGTCTGCCTCTTCAGTTTTAACGAAAGGGGACAACTTTTCTGGATTATGGTTGAGTTTCTTTATTTGTAGCATGCTTAATAAGTCTTCCTCGTGTCTCAATTTATGTTTATTTTACATGTTAAATTCTTCTTTATTCTCACTTTTTTCCTCTTAAACTTCTCTGGCCAGAACTTCCTAAAGCGGAAGGTTGGTAGGACTAAATTTTCCCTTCCTCATTTCTTTCCACTGTATTCTTCATAATGTCAAGCCATCATCCTCATCAGAGACCCTCACCGTCTTATAGCTCCAGTAATGAAGTGTGTAACTAAACATGGAAGGCTTTTATTTTATTTTTGTTTATTCTTTTTCTACAGAACATTTTTTTAAATGTTCTGTAGAACAATTTCATTTTTAATTACTTTAAGCCTTTTTTTTTTTTGCTATTTCACCTTAATTATTAGAATCATTAGTGGTTTCATGCATTGTATGTTTAGTTTATCCTGACTTTTTTCCAGTTTATTATTTGAGTGTATGAAGTGCCTTGCCAAAAACATTCATAGGACTTAAACTTTCCCTTGATTTGTCCCATTGCCATCACAAACTTTACTGCATTTTATTGGGAATTTAGTGACAAACACAAAGTAGAGCATGATTTTTGAAATGGAAGCAAAAAAAAAAAAATACATGGTTTTCAAAATAAAAAAAAAAGATTTAGTTCATTACAACTAATTACTTTTAGTGTTGAGAAACTCCACTTTCTCAACACCTGATCGTAGATTCACATTTACTGGGATATGTTTTTGTTAGCTTAGCAATTTTGAAGACTGAAATATTTGCTGATTTTTCTTAAAATATCTCAAGCTCAGTCTGTAAACATGTGGTAACAGATTTCCAGTTGGATTTAGGGCAAGACTTTTCCCGACATTTCTCCAATAAGTGCGTGCTTTTGTTTTTGTTTTGTAATGTCAATAGAAAACTAGGTGCTGTCATTTTCTACTTTCTGTTGCTCTATTGCATGAAATCAAAATAAAATATATTGAAGTTTGTGGTTGTAAAGTGACAAAACGTGGAAGAGTTTAAAAGCTATGAAAAAATTTTCAACCTTTCTTCATGCTACTACCAAATTTTGCTTTCCCCATAACCCTACATTTTCATCAGTGGTTGAAAAAATATCCAACCAAGCTAGAGTTTGGTTAAAACAAAAAAACCATCAGAATAGCATTCCCTTCTACTCAAAATGACCTTTATTGTGGTTTTGCTGTATAGAAATTTGAAACATATGACTCCCAAAATACCCAAATTTTAAAAAATTTGCTCCTTGTTCCTTTGGATTTCGTGTCATTTTTGTTTCATGGCTGTTCTTTTTTTTTTTTTTTTTTAGAGTCGGTGCCGAGTGATGAGAGTCAGAGCGTTGCAGGCGGTGACGAAGACGCCCTGGAAGAGTACCAGGAGCTCAGCGCACGTGAGGAGCAGGACATCGAGAGCATGATGGAGATGTGCGAGTTCGCTGTCTCCAACGCGGAAGCTTTCGCGGAGAAGCTCTTCAAGGAGCTGCAGGTTTTAGATGGGGTGAGCAAAGTGACTTCCTGATAGAGTCTTGACACAAAAATCCAGAATAATGTTTGTTTGTTTGTTGTTTTTTTTTAACCAAGTCTTATCTCTTTTTACTCCAAGGCCAACATTCAGTCCATCATGGCATCGGAGAAGCAGGTGAACATCCTGATGCAGCTCCTGGACGAGGCTCTGGCCGAGGTGGACACCATCGAGGGGAAGCTGAGCAGCTATGAGGAGATGCTGCAGAGCGTCAAGGATCAGATGGACCAGATCTCTCAGAGCAACCGCCTCATTCAGATCAGCAACACCAACAACGGCAAGCTGCTGGACGAGATCCAGTTCTTAGTGGTGAGGCTTTTTTTTTTGTTGTTGTTTGTATGTTTTATTTTTTCCCCTGTAACCAAAAGTTATTAAGTGTTTTAATGGAGAAATTTGATTGTCCTTTTGCAGAACTACATGGACTTGTCAAAGGGACACATCAGGGCCTTGCAGGAGGGAGACCTGACCTCGCCTAGAGGTATAGAGGCGTGCATCAGTGCCTCTGAAGCTCTGCTGCAGTGCATGAATGTGGCTCTACGGCCAGGTCAGTGACCATTAAACACTAGAAAATCATCTAGTGGTTGTTACGTCTGTCACATTAACAATTTCTGGATGGAAAATTGCTCCAGAAGTTATTGTGAAAAACAATAATATTATTGTTTCAGACAGTTTTTCATTCATTAATGCAGGTACACCCTCTCAAAGATCAATAAACTTTTTAACTCTTAAACATTTAAGACTGAAACTGGAAAACATTTTAAACATCCAAAATAAATAACCAGGAGAAAAGTCAGTCATACACAGTAAAACTCTGGAACTCGTTTTAATTGCGATTAATTGATTTATTATTAATTACGTCAGGTTTAGTTGTCGTTTTGTTTTTATGTCATCAGTTGTAATTTTTGATATGTTCTTCCTCCAGGCCATGAGCAGCTGGCGGCCGTTAACCAGCAGCAGAAGCTGTTCGCTGAGCTGAGAGATACTTTTGCTCGTCGCCTCACTAATCATCTCAATAATGTGTTTGTTCACCAGGTAACAGCCTCAGTGTCATTTTGACATCGCCATCAGAGCGTTCTGTTGATTGACATTCAGTAAATGGTGCACATGATGTAACTACTCAGAATTACTCCTTTAAGTTAAGGTTTTATTTTGTGATATATATGTAAAATCTAGACTGACAGCCAAAGAAAGTGAATTGGGAAATAAACCTGCAGGTTATGTGAAAAATACCTGATGAGGACATGACAACGCACCTTCAAAAGTATCACATCACCACTACAAGTTTTAATGTATTTTGTTACAATTTTTTGTGGTAGACCAAGAGGAAATGGTGGATAATTGTTTTCAAAAGCTTTTACAAATGAAAATCTGATGTGTGGTCCTGAAAATTCATATTCATAGATGATCTGTGTTCAGACGGCTTTGCTGGGATGAGTAACGCTATACAGGAGGCGATTAACAGCGCTAAGACCCGCCTCCTGGCTCCGATTGGTTGTTTCTAGTTAGCACTGGACGACAAGTGACATTTTTAACAAATATATAAAAATATATATATTTTGATAACAGTTACACACTCTAGGTTTAAGGAACGTACTAGAAATGCACACCTCAACTTTCAGATTTTTATTTGAAAAACATTGAGAAACATGTATGATTTCCTTCCTGTTAGTGATTTTACACAACTTTGTTTTGGTTTATCACATAAAATAAAATCCCTTTAAAATACATTGAAGGTTTTGGTTATAATGTGGCATTAGGGTTCAAAGTTCAAATGTTATGGATACTCTTCTAAGGCATTTCATAGTAGACCTGACAATCCAAAAATATAACTTCAAATGCGTTCCTTTCCTCATTCTTTGACACATTTAAACGCAAAAGCAAACATTGCTATTAGCAAAATTATGGGAATAAAAGTTTAAAACTTTGTGGTTTCCGCTATATCCACCCTGAGTGTGTTTGAGCCGTGAAACCACAGACCCACCCCAGCTGCTCTGTTTCCAGGCTCTTCTCCTCTGCTCATGAACTTCCTGTTTAGCGAACATGCTCTTCCTGAGCTTCCTGTGTTTTTTCCAGTCTGTTCTTGACTTTGTGTTTTGCTCACTTTGAATCATCCCACTCTGCTCTCTGTCTCTGTGTCAGTTCAACCACTTCAGTTACTTCAAAATGACCATCCCTCAGTATTATAGGTCTTCCTGTCTGTCACTTCCAGTGAGTACCCTCACGGCAACCCCACCCCTCACCCCCGCCCCACTTGCCCTCCTCTTGCTAATGTTTGGCACCTCACAATCCACTCCAGTTTCCATGAGATTCCAGGCTTTCCCCTCCACAGAACATCGGCTGTTGCATGGGGTGTTTTTCTAACTCCTTAACATCTCCCATCTGATCTCAAAGCTAAAGAGGCTCGGTCCATTTTCCTCCCCTCTTACCAACTGACTTGGCTGAGGACTTTTCATGTTTGGGTGCTCACATTAGCTTACTTGCGATGAACTCATGTCATAAAATGCTATGCCTGTTTTATGCTCCGTGTGCATGTCCGGCAGTGAAAAACAATGTAGAACAAAAATAGTAATAGATAGAAGCAGAAATGAGGCCCATTAGAGTTAAACACTTGGAAAGTTATGAGTCCAAAAGTTTGGGATTAAAAGCAATCGGCGTGAGACTAAAATGGATATAAAAAATTAAGGATTTACACTTTTAACAGGGTGTTTTTGTTTGTTTTTCCCTGATCCTTTCGCCAGGGGCACGATCAGAGCTCCACCTTGTCTCAGAACATGACAGAACTGACTTTGCCCAAACACAGCCCCCTCCACAGGGACCTGCTACGCTACGCCAAGTTGATGGAGTGGCTGAAGAACACCCATAGGGAGAAGTACGAAGGCCTGTCGAGGGTCAGTTCACATTCATAGCACACCCATGTCGTCTATTGTGGTTATAAGCATCAAAAATCTAACTCGATAGTGTGATGATGTTGAACATTTTAAAAATGATGGCAGTGAGACTTTCCAAAACCATGATACTTCCAACACAAAGTTCAACTTTTAGTACAGTGCTCATGGGATTGAAAACATGTCTATTTACTACAGGAAATAGACATGTTTATGGTAGCCACATAACTACCATGACTCTGTGACTCATCTTACCACAGAAAACCATTCCTGTCTGCATGTCCAGCTGTATACCTCACTTGACTTAATGTTTTATTTTTTTAACATAAATTTTTAAAAACCATGAATTATGAAAATGTTTTTTTAGCGCGCTTCTTGATTTTTACTATTTTCTCCATTGTTTAATCAGAGAAAATAGTAAGTACTGCAAAAGTCTTCAGATACTTATTCTAAATCTGCTGAAGTCTACTTATAAAAAAAGATTAAATAAGTGTTCAAAACAGCACTGTAGCTCTTATTTTGTCATATTATTTTAGCAGCAGTATTAATAACTATTGCATTTCTGCTTGAAATAAAAGCACTAAGATCACACTTTTGTTTTCAGGTTTTGTGTAAATGCTGTCATGCTGTCATTTTGCTCTATTATGTCATACAGCACAACTATAGCATATTAAGTTGGTGACATTTTTCCTTTCAGACTTATGTCGATTACATGAACCGACTGTACGAGCGGGAAATCAAAGACTTCTTCGAAGTTGCCAAAATAAAGATGGCGGGTACATCCAAGGAAGCAAAGGGCAAGTTTGGTAAGAGCTTCTACTTACCTTCACAGTCTGAATGGTGACATTGAGCACACCTTGGTTTTGCAGTACATTAACTTGTGTGTGAGTGGAAGTCTCTTCTTATCATTTAGTCAACAAATGAATGTGAAAGAGACAAGCTACGCCTCACTCTCTTAGAGCTTTTTCCACATAAGTTCTGTTTTCAAAGTATATTTCACCGACTCATACCTGCCGTCCCAGAGCCTAAAGTCTTGCTTTGTGTTTTATCTTTTAATAATGTCTTCTTTTCCCTTTGCACAGGCTCTTTTTATGCTCAGCTCTGAATATTTAATATCTGCATAGGACCCTCAGTTGAGCTTTGATGTTTGGCAGAAATGTACATCTCTGCTTCCTGTGCTCTGTATTAGCTTCTTTTTTTTTGCGTCTGAAAACAAGAATTTGTTTTCAAAAGGTTTGTCTGAACTACTGCAGCGTTCGTGAGCGTTAACATGAACTGGAGCTAACACCTAGCCCTCCTCTGTCCCATGCTGCATGTTTTAAGCCTAACCTGTGTCTGTCTTTGATGCCTGCCTTTCTAACTGGCTGCAGCCACGCTTCCTCGGAAAGAGAGTGCGCTCAAACAGGAAACGGAAAGTAAGTATGACATTTGGATTGAGCTGTCTGTTACAATGTGTGCTTTTAATCACCGCACTAAAAAAA
>CAEFZY010001366.1:0-13242 GCA_903066815.1 Brachyrhaphis roseni
TCGGACAATAGGGTGTCTGATTAGTGGTGTGTGTGGGTGTGTGTGCGTATAAAGGCTCCTGGAGAAAAAAAACCAGCTGATATTCGGTATCGGATGTTATACCAACCATCCTGTGATTTGTTCCAAAAAGATGAAATGTTTAATTGACTCTAGGTTGGCTTCAAAACATCTTCAAATGAAACCTCACTTGGATAAATTAAATCAGCTGCAGACTTTGCAGCCAAATAAAACATATCACATGTTCCTTCAGCAATCTGGTAAAAAGGTGTATCAAAGCTTCTTTTTTTTGGTTTTCTTTCTTATTTTAAACAGATTTTTTCTTTGGAACTTATTCAGTCACAGATTTACTTTAATCTCAACACTTTTTACATAAAAAAGACATTGTTTTTATAAAGTCATTTTACAAGGAGCCAAGATTTTAACTGAAGGATATAATGGAAAAAATGTCTTAAAAAAAAACCTCAAACAACAATCACTTCTCACTTTATTAAAGTGAATAAAAACTTTAAATAGAAAGCACAAAAAAGGTCCAAACCACAACATGCATTCCTACTCTTATTGGACTTTCTGCAGTTTGCATCCATTAGACTGCTGACAAAAAGCGAGAACAACACAGAAAGGGAGAAAAAAAAAGGGATATGACAAGTGCTAACAAGAATCAAACAGGCAATTGTGGCAGTTTGACTACTGGAACACAACAGCCCTTTTCACACATTAGTCATGCTTCATTGACACAAAAATGTCTTTACTCACCAAACCACCACAGTTTCTCCTTTGGTATTTAATCTAAACCAAACAAAGTAAGCTAAGCGCTAGAGGAAAGCCATTTGGCATTGTTGAATCAGCTGAGAGGCGACAACACCATGGTTAGAGCCTTGTACTGCATGCCTCACCTCTCAGTTCACACCTACACACACTGACAACATCTCTGGCTTCTTCTGCTGCTGGCTCTGAGGTGCATTAGCAGGTAGATGACAACTAAGCAATTCTGATAAAAACATCAGGCACATGATTCCAAGTGCTGTCAGAAAAAAAAAAAAAAACGTCTGAGAATTTATTGCTTAGGTCAGCAAATGAAAATATGGTCCATGGTATTTATTGACTTTATTTGAATAAAACCAAAACACAAGGCAATAACAATTAATATAGAAATAACAGCCAGTCTGTATGTTATACTCTCAGTGAAATGAAATAATTTCTCATAAGTGTCTGTAGAAGACCGTCTGCAGTAGAAGTGCCCTGTACTCATGTTTCTTCAAATTGCTCCTCATTCAAGTAAAAACCACATACATCAACGTTAGGATTGTGATAATCCAGCACAGAGTAGTAGGTGTTTATCAAATAGAAATAAGAGATTTTTAAAATGTGAATCACTTTGTAGAACCACATTTTGTGGCTCATTCGTCTTCGTCAAATAGCTCAAGCTCAGACAGATAGGACAAAGAGCAAGTGTGACGAGAAAATTCCACCAATTCTGAAATTGAAATTAGGTTAGGACTTAAATCCCTTTTAGAAGATACTTTAAAAGCTAACGCTTAGAGTAGAAATGGAAATGAACGTCTGGCTTGCAACCTGTCAACCGAAGGACATAGAAGTATAAGAAATACCAGAAATAATCTGCAATGAGAAGTGGAACTTTACAGTTTCCATTTGAAGCATTTTCTCAGTCAACAACGCTCAACTTCTTCCCTATTATTGCTTTTAAAATAATAGAATGGGAAGACGTCTGACTCTGATTTTATGGAAGGTGTTGAGCCTCACCACATCTTCCTGTTTTGCAATGCTGGTTTAATTTTTTAAAACTCACAACTGTGGGTGATTTAACCACCTCTGTTTGGAACCTATGAATGGCTAGAGTGAGCATTCTAACCCATGAATATTTTGTTCTTTTGTTCTGCTGGAAAATGAACCTCTTCCCTACTATAGAGTCTTTGCAACCTCTGACAGATTTTCTTCCATGATTGTACTTAGCTGCACCCGTCTTCCCAACAACTCTAACCGGTTTCCAAGTCGTTGCTAAAGAAAAGTATCCTCACAGCATGATCCCATGAATTTAAAACATGGTGTGAACAGAACACTTTCTTCCACAAGTTTGCTGTGTCCTTTACAAGGTTTGTGCGAAGCTTCAAATGTGACTTCTTGTGCCTTTCTTCCAGTTTGATTAACTTCCTAGTACGTACTCTTCCACCCAAACCAAGGATCTCTGTAGTTTCTCCAGAGTTCCCATCGGCCTCTTAACTGCTCCTCTGACTTAATGTTTCTCTTGCTCGGCCTGCCAGTTTAATTGGACTGTCATGTCATGGTAGGTTGGCAGTTGTTTCAAACGCTTTTCCATGTTCAGACAGTGGATTGATCAGAACTCAGTAAGATGTTCAAAGCTTGGAATATTTTCTTACAACCTAATTCTGCCTTGAACCTCTCCATAACTTTCTCCCTGACTTTTCTGCTGTGTTTCTTGCTCTTCTTAATGCAGTTTCTTCACTGATGTCCTTGGACAAGCCTCTGAGGCCTTCACAGGACAGCTCAATTTACACACAAGTGGACCCAATTGATTAATTAGGTGACTTCTGAAGCTAATTGGTGTTATTAGGCTACACTCTTCACATCCATGTGCTACTTTGAGTTGGTCTATCACATGAACGTTTATGGTTGTAACACGGCAGTACATGAAAATGTTTAAAGAATATAAATAATTTTAAAAGACACTGAACAGAGATGTTTTCAGCTGTTAACTTGGTGGAAGCAATGTACCTCATATATTCTAAAAACATACTTTTCTGTGTCCTCCATCAGTCGCTAGCTAGAACACACAGAAATTACCCCACCAACAGCAAAACCCAGTTATAAATGTCTTAAGGACAGCGGGTTTATAAAGAGTGACTTCTCCCTTACCACAGACTAACCCCATATATCAGCCTGTAAAATTCCAGCTAACTTTTCAGGTTTCAAAATAGTAAGTAGTCTGAGTGGGCAGAGCAAGTCAGAGCAAAGTAAAGCGGCAACTCGATGCTTCAGTACACTTCGATTGTCATTGTGTGCACATGATTTCCCATAATGTTACTATATGTAGCCCCTTCCACAACCAATTAAACACACTTGGTGTACTTTAAGATTTGCAACCTAATGGGAAGAGCTGTCACAGTAGTAGCACTCCCATTTCTTATTTTTAAAGACAAGAGATTTGCAATGCACCATAAACATACGAAAGACTCTGACATGCAGATTGGATACATTAACTTTTATATGTGCTGTTGCTTTTTTAAGCAGCTTTATTCTACAACAGAAGGAATGTACTAATACAAATAATCAATTGATGTCATTTTATTTGAAATAATTAGAGGGTTTGATTTACACTCAGCTCAGAGTTGCTGATAAACGCTTACAATAACTAATGTGAATAAATTAGTTCAACGATCCCAAAATCGATTGCTACACAGTGAAACATTAATTTCAATTAAATAACAAAAAAAAAAGACACCAGGTTTTAAGCCGGTTAAAACCGTAAACTGTTAAGGTGTGCCAGGTAGCTGACACTATGTGTACTGTATACTCATTGTACCTTCAGGACACCTGTAGAGATTTACAGTACAAATAAATAGGCTACAGATGCAAACATGGCATTTTACTGTCGTCAGAAAAAAAAAATCTGGAGAAATTATTAAGTAAAAGCGCCTAAACTCACAAGTAACGCTACGAGACAACTGGAGGATGGAAAAACCTAATTTAGTGAAAATCCATCCACGTTTTAATTACTGTGCTAACATAAGAAATCTCCTACAGGCAGTGAGTTAGCTCACTTAGCACAGGTTGCCTTGAGAACTGTTTTTCTTTTCCCCTTCAAAATCCAGCTCTTCCACTCCGCTCCGTAAGCCGAAGCTACGCCAAGAACCGAACGGCGCTCTGACAGAGGAGTAGAAGCAAGGATGGCGAGAGGCTGTGTGAAGCACACGCTTTCTACCCTTCCCCCTTCATGAACAGTGGCTGATGACAATAGCTTCTAAACCAGGGCATGTCAGACATCCTGACAAAGGCAGACTCCTCCCAAGCTACTGATTCCCAGCTCCTAAACACACACAGCCACAAGAAGAGGGCAAGAGTCAGGGATGTGGTGCCTGCCATGTCCGGACTTGCAGAACAACAAGCCTTTTTGACGGAAAACGAAAGGCATTCTGAGGTGGAACCATAAAAATCATGTTGGACGAGGGCAAATCTCTTGATTCACACAAAGCTCAGTCGCAGTCTACCCAATAAAGGGAATGATATATACAATAGCACCTTAATCTATTTAAATAAATAAATCCAGCAATAAAAACCAGACAAAAATCTAAGAAACACACTACCACAGTTGTGTAATGCAAATCCCATTAAGCTCTTACTCACATGTAGGCAGGCGAAAGGGGTGAGGACCTGGATGTCTTAAGGACTGGCACTGGGAATTTCCAGCTGACAGGAGAACCGCTTTTCCATTTCAACGGCATGTTGTTGTCACCAGGATGGTGCTACAGCAGTACCAGCAGCAAAAACCATTTCCATGAAAAGATTCCCAATGCAGTCTTCCATCCCACTCTGCCCACACCATTTAAGGGGGAGGGAGAGCAGCGGTGGCACCAGCAGCTGCAGAGGAACGCTGGTGGAGGCAGCAAGGGCTACAGTCGGGGTTGTGACTGAGAAGCCAATGGACTGCGCTCAACGCGACTGCTTGCCCTGCTGCATTCACAGTTGTCTTGTGGAGGGAGGGAGTGAAGGAGGAAGGAGGGAGGGAGCGCTGCGCTTCCATCATCCTTTCAGGATCTCTGAAAACACTATCGCTGGGCAACACCGCCACCTTGTTACAGAGGTAAGGATTACAGCTTAGAGCCAAACGGAGTGCAGATAGTTTTTATGGGTCGGGAGTTGAATGCAAGAATCCTCACAGTAAGTTTCACGACATTCGTCTGAGGCAGAGCGCAGTCTTAGGCTCCTACAACTCATTCACCCCTCTGTTGCACAATAACTCTTCTCTCTTTCACAGGTAGACCTTCTACTGCCCTTCTGTATATACTGATTATTAACCCATAAATCACGCCGCCTATAAACAACCTCTTCAATTACATAATGTCCATAAACACCCTCTATAAATCTGTAAATTATGCAAATTCTGCCATTTAGTGCACCTTGATCTCTGTACATTCTGTTCTCAATGATACAGCTGTGTTTACTGTTGAAGATAACTACTGCTGTTTAAATTCTTATCTAAACTTCACATTTTGATTCAAAATGGCTAAACGCATTACTTTTTATGACATTATGTTTTAATTATACCACTTGACCAGTTCTTTTGTTGTATGGGAAAGTAACTACAGCGGTATCTGCATGTACAGTCATCAGGGTTCCTCTACAGTCTTTTATGTTAATTGTACAATAAACTGAATAGGACATTCTGGCAGATATTTCAGGTGGGTATGCATTAAATATACCATCAGCAAAAAAAAAAAAAAAAGGGAACAGAAAGTACCGACCAAAATTAGGGCTGAACATTTGCTATAATAATATCCAATTTTGTAATATATGATAGCGTGTTTCTTGAAATTGCAGACAGTGATGTTCTGCTGATGACTAGAATTTTATTTATTGTGCAGCTCTTGGAGGAACAGAAGGAAGGAGGAAGAGAGGGAGGAAAGCACAGAAGAAGAGAAGGAGGGAAGTACACAGAAAATTGAGAAAGGGAGAAGAAAACATACAAAGGAGGAAAAGGAAGAACAGAAAGAAGAAACCAAGACAAGAAGGAGTAGGAAAAAAGAAAGCAAAGAGCAAGGGAGGAAAGAAGACAAGAAAGGAAGAATGTGAGGAAGGAAGAAGGGACAACGGAAGTATGAAGAAAGGACAGGCAATGGGTTTGCAAATAAAAATATTTCTCTGTAGTCTGATTCTCTTTTGCAATGTCATCTATACCTGGAAAATATTGAAATTAAATTAAAGAATTTCACAGACTGTACAGAAACCCTAAGTCATAGATAACATTTTTTTTAGAAATAACATCCTATTTTTTAACACTAAGGTTAGATTTTTTGTTGTTTGCAACAGCAGTAATAATTGTTGCTCTTCTGCTTTACATGGACCGAATTTACATATAACTTTTCTAGTCAAAGCACTTTACACTAGAACCACATTTACCCAAGAGCACACACACTAACACTAACAAACTTATACAAAGATAGGTAGCCGACTTGGGGCTAAGTACCTTGCACAGCGGTACATCAACCTGGTGCAGGAGGAAGCTGGAATTGGATACACAACTCTGACTACTCTTCCACTGAACCCCAGTTGACCCATTAAATTACACATTTTGATCTAATTTCTTGGGTAAATCTAGTCATTTCACGTTCACAAAACTCTAGGTATGTGCAAATGGTAGAAACCTAGAACTTAAAGGTGAACTACTTTTTTTTTGTGATAGATTAATCCAAAGTATCCCATAAAGGGCGACTGGTTATGCCCTGCAATAACAGAGACGCAAGTTTGTCCTCCACTATTTTAGTCTCTGCACTTTCACAGAGGAAGCAACACGTGCATTGCCCACCACAGGCATAAGGCACGCACAAATCACTCCCAAGTTGGCCACCAGTTGCTGGGGGACCAGGAAGTACTTAATAAAAAATAAAAAAACAAACAGCTGTAGATGGAACAAACAAACTCTGATTAGAGCAGATGCTTAAAAATGTGTTCACGAAGAACTACTCTTTAGATAAAGTTTATTAGAAAGTTTACATTCACCATGCAAGGACAGTCTTGCACATGGTTTCCTATTTATAGAGTCAGACTATCACCGAATCATTTATGACTACAATTATGAGATGACAGCACTGTCATTGCTTTTGTGGCTCGGTCATAGTTATGCTATGATAAATTCGTCTATAACAGGTGCAATGCCAACAACAAGGTGGAGGTAAAGATGTGCGTCACCAATGTGCAGACAGAATTTACAGTTCGCTGTAGCAACAACATTGCCAAACTCCTGTGAGACATATGCTGCAATTTATAAAAGCCAAGCAACCTCTAATTGAGTGCAGTATATGCAACAAGAGTTTCTTTTAAACATGGTTCAGAAATGTTAAAGCACAGCCACACATACCCAAACCACAACAAAGAGGATGACTAAGAGCAGAAACCACAGACTTCCTCAAGAGCTGCAGCCGGTGACAGTCTAGATCGCACAAGCTGACCTTTTGCAGGAGGTTACTAATTAAAAACATTGAGCAACGTGATCTAGCATGCAGAGTTTTTACATAATCAGACAGCTGTTGTTGGAAAACTTTACCAGGCAGCTTTTAGCAGCTTTTACTGCTGCTGTGAAGAGGTTTTTGCACCCTGGCAGTTTTCTTGCTGTTGCTTTTCTGTCAGACCGAGCTAATTTTATTTTAAGAGAGGTAAAAGGAGAAAAAGGGAAGTTTATAAATGATGAATTTGTTCATTATGGAAAAATGGGAAAGAAAGAATATGTCAAAACATGACGTAATACTTCGGAAAAAGATAAATAATACATTTTCTGTTTAGTTCTGCCTATTTACTGTCATTTTACACAAATCAGTCCAGAGTTTCCCCCAGAAAACTTACTAAGCCCGGTGGCTGGGTGCTACAGCTCTCAGTCATTCAGCGCCGCGCCATGTTTTTGAGTTAAAATTTTTTTAAAGTTGAGAGGAAATTTGAAAATATCAATTGATAATTATGTGTTATAGGAAGATTATTGCTCGAATACCGACTATAACATTTTACAAAAATGCAAACATTTAAAAAAAACTAAAATAAATAAGTGATGCTTTGCCTGGTGGGGGCCAAAGTAAAGCCTGGTGGCCCGCCAGGCTTATAATACGCTTTGGGAAACCCTGCAGTCCAAGTGCATACATAATTAAAAATACGGTCAGCTTTTTTTTGTTGTTTTTTTTCAGGCATAACTAAGAACAGCCACAACAGATTTGAAGTTATGAAATGAGGCACATTGCTGCTGTGTATAATTAACGCTTTTTTGAAAAACGTTACGCAGACCATATATAATAAAAAAAATATGGACATTACAAACTTCCTCTGACTGTAATATAATTATAATTCTGTCAATGCTGGAAAACAATCACTAATTATGGCTTCAGAGCACCTGCTTGCTTTATAGTTGTGAATTGAGCTCGTTCTCCTCTTCTCAATTTGGGGAATCCCTGTAATGTTTGTCGAGGTTGCTCTTTTCAATAGGGTTTGTAGTGAAGTCATCTAAGCTATAAAATTGTAATCGCTGTGACAGATTCATTGACTGTAGTTTTATTGCTGGAAATAATAGCATACAGAGTTTAAATGAAGAGAAATATTTTGTACCCAACAATGAAAATATACAGGTGAAAAAGCAGGGGTAAAATATGAAGTTTCAGAAAAAATTATTCTTTCTCAAAAGGTAAAATATACCTATATAGACAAAAAAGACTGCAATAATTAACTGCTACACAGATTATGATCCTTTACTTAGGTAACAGTCTTTAAATTGAGAAAGCTCTGAGCATTTAATGTGGGGACAGAAATGACTTTTTGTAGCTTTGTGTCTGAAAAGCTGTTCATTTTTTCAATTCTTTAAATACTCTTCTTTACTGCTTCTCAATCAGATCCAAGTGGATATTGTCGCCTCACAGATGCAGCCGGTCGTAAATACTAGAAACAAAAATAACAACAGAAAACAATCCCCCCAGTTTTGTGTGTGATTCCTTCAGTGTTCTTGTTTGACGCTTCCAACATTGCAAGAGGCTTATTAAAACTATTCAGCTGTTGCGAGCCAAGTGTGGCGACAAGTCAAAGGCTTTTTAAACACCACTGTTACTACACTCAAATGTCGACAAATTTAGCCAGTATTAAATACGAGTCTGTCAAGCATGAATGACTTTCATTGTTGAGCTGTTGTAATGGAAAAACTGGAGGTCTTTCCCAGGAATCTGAGGTACTACAGTAAGACTGTTGGAGCGTGCTTTCAGTCCTGGTCAGACTGCAGCGAGGACTGCTTTTGTTTCTCGAAGAGTAATCAGGGATTAAACCATCTCATGTAATGCTAATGCCAATCTGCTGCTGGTTTAATTATACAGTTTACCAGCTAAAAAGTAGTAGAAAATTATAAAAGAAAAATAAAAACCAAAACAATCAATTTACTTTCACAATGAGTAACAAAATGATGAGACAGTGTGACACATTAAATTACCTGTCATGTAGTACGACAGGCATCGTCTCTCCTCTGTGTGCAGGGTGATCCATACCCTCCCCGAAAGCACACCTGGACAAAAACAGGAAGAAATCAAAGCAAAGTTCTTAACAGAGTTAAATTCACGTTCAACACCTTAAATAATAATAATAAAAAAACTGAACACTGTCTACTTGAACTTCTTCCAAGTGGCAGGAGATACAGAAGACCAGGATTAGTCAGTCTGGGAACATTTTGTTTTCTCTTCAATGTATAACCACAGCTGTTCATACATTTTGAACAAATAATATATATGCCAATGGGGTTTAATGAGGTTCACCTTATTTAAATGGTTGCGGATCGTGTACTTTCTGTATTTGTGAAACCCTAGTGAAATGCCTGCACAATTAGACGATTCTATTATGCATTTTATTCTTCACAGTACAACCTGAGTCACAGCATGAATAAAGTTCTCCTTGTGAGTTATAAGTCAGATTAAATAATATTAAGCACATTAGATTTTTCTTCATTAAAGCAAAAATGAAAATAAAGAAAAGGTACAACAATCTCTGTAACTACTTTCTTGAAGAAACTTTTCAGGTACAGCAACCAGACTTTCTTGGTATATCAGTACGCCATATTTTGACTTTGCAATACTTTCAAACTCTGCATAGCAAAAGTTATTTAAATCTATCAAATTCTCTTTTGTACAGGTGCTTTTAAATTGAGCTTTAGACCAGGGGATCTCCAAATGCAATACGTCAAGAGTCAAAATCCAACAGCAATATAAATGCAACTCTTCGCACAACTCATTAGCATCTAATCAAGTTCTGCAGAGACCTGGTAATGAACCAGTCATTTAATTCAGATGTGCTGTAAGAGAGATGGACAGTTGTTGACAGTTCTCCAAAACTGAAGGAAGAAACATATGCTGTAGACTTTGAACAGACAATAGATGTTTTCTTGCTGAATATAGCTTATGAAACGTTGATAAAAATGTTTAAGTTCGATTTAATCTACTCATAACGCATTCTACCACAGGATTAGAGAGATTTTGGTCATGCCTATGAGGGTTTTTTATCTTTTTGAAGAAAATAATTCTGTAAAACAAGCCTAGCCCTTGGTCCAGGAATACGGAGAATGAACAACCAGTACTTTTTGGCTGCCTCTCTGACCTTTGTTGTTTTTGTAGTCACTGTTTTTACATATCTTCTAAAGTTATTGATGACTGCATTCTTCTAATGCAGTAACAGCTTAAGGGTGTGTACATTTATGTCAAATACTTTTTATTTGTTCATGACAAGAAAAAATACTGAATTTTCCGCTTTTAATTTGTTGTGATTTATGTAACCAAGAAAACACATATTGAGGTTATCCCTCAATCAACTTGCCCTGGACAACATAGACAAGAGTTCAAATAAAACACATCCATCACAATACAAAACAGTACAAAAAGCAATTGAAAACAGCTAAATAAAAAGTAAAACTGATAAGTCAAAGTATAAAATTAACACCAATATATGTTTTAAATTAAAAAAAAAAAAAGAACACAGTTGTGTATTTAACTGATTTAAACGTTAAATAGAAGAAAAGGTTTGAAGAATTATATTTTCAACTTGTGGCTTTGTGTATAACTAGACTAAATAAAGGGTAAACAAATATCTGCAGTGAGAATAAGTAATCAAAATAAATTTACTTCTGTTTTTAAACTTAATTTATCTTCTTCAAAGTGGGAAATAAAGGCTCCTTTCTCTTTATGTGATCTGCGTACGGATTTCTTATTTAAATTTGATCTCGGTTGTTATGACATTTGTTTTTAAGATTAGCAAAGATAAACAACAGAGAGCTGTAGGCGGATCTAACTAGAATAGTGTGTTTAAACTTAAGGTATGTTTTGTTTTTAAAAGTCGTCTCTCAGCGACGGTGCGGTCTTATTTGCTAGCACTAAAACCGATTAAAACAACATAGGACAGTAGCCAGACAAAACCAAAACCAGTCAACACTGTCAAATCTTTGTTGCTTTTCTGGTCATGTTGTTGCCTTCACAATGTCGGTCCATTCTCCTCCTCTGGGATTCAAGCCCTAGCTAACTAGCTTAGCCGACACTAACGTTAACGCCTGCTAGCCTAAACTCTCGGTAAAAAACTCGACTACTACGTGATTATTAAGTTGGAAGCAATTCTCCAAATCCAGCTAAGTAGGTTTAGTTAGTTTAGTGAGCCGTAACTGACCGGTGTCAAACCATAATTTAGTTGGTTTAGTTAGTCTAGTTGGTTGATTGATATGCAACAGCCAGCAGATGCCTGAGCCCAACTGTCAGCTGGTATTTGTTCAGTTAAATAAGCAACGTGCGATATTCCCACCACTTTACACGTTTTTTCATACACTACGTAAACTTTTAAGTAACATATTCCATTACCTTTCGAAGCACGATAAGGTTACCAGCGTCCTTGTTTTCCTTCCCAAGCCCCTCAAATCCACTTACAAGGCTGAAACCGCCTTCTTCTCCCTATAATCCAATGCTATTGTCGTTTACTGTTGAGCAGGGAACATCGAAACTTCCCATTGGTGGAAGAGTCTGGCAATCTTCTGCCATTGGCTCAAAACTTCCGTTACTAAATAAAGTGGTTTTAGGAAGAGCCTGCTTCATGTGCGGCACGTAGAGACTGGCTGAACAGGGTGTACTCCTGTGCTCTTTAAATGGGTAGATTTCCAGACTACCATTTATCCAGTGCACATCTCCGTATTACAATATTTTAAGTCTTTTTTTATTTATTTTTTCCAAAAAGCTCACATATGTTTTACATTAAAGTAAACAGCACATAACTTGTAATAATGCCAAAAGCAGAAGTAAGATTTATGCATACAGATAGCTAAGTTAATCAGAGACTGTTCATAGCTATATATGTGGAAGTCAGTTTTAAAATTTGTTTAATAGTACTATCTTAATTTTAAAGTGAGTTGTACTTCATTCCCTAAAAATTGGTTCACTTCCCCTCACAAATTTGAATTTGAGTGAAATCTGTAGTGTTTAACACCTTGCAGCCTGAACTTTTCTATGAAGACTTCCCATGTGGTTTATGAGAGTGTTATTAGAAAATTGTGACCATTCTTCAAGAAACATATTTGTAAGGTTTGCCACTGGTGTTAGGTGAGAAGACTATCTTAACACTTTATCTCAGAAGTGGTTTTACTGGATTGAAGACAAGACTTTGTGGAGTATAGTCAAGTTCTTCCACAACAAACTTGTTCATCTGTCTTTATGGACTTTTTTTTATGTATTATCATGTTGGAACAGTAAAGTACCATCCCAAAACTGTTCGCAAAATCTTAGAAGCATGACATTTTCAAAATGTCTTGGTGAGCTGGAACTCTCATGATTTCCTTTCACTGGAACTATTGACCTGAGTCCAATTTCAGAAGAACAGACTCACTTGGCCAAATAAAGTGAGGTTGTTCTCCTGGCAACTACTGAACGCAGAGCCAGTCAGAGCAGCATGATTACAGAGTTGTCACTCCATAGAGCACATCTTGAATGTTCTAGCAGCTGTGTTGTGCTTTACAGCATCACATCCAATGCTTTGCATTGCACTTGGTGATGTGAGGCTTGCATGCAGCTGCTTGGCCAAGGAAGCCCATTACAGGAAGTTCTTTACACACTGTTCCTTCGCTAATCTCAAAGCTGTATGAGTTTGGAAGTCAGTGGCTATTTACTCTGCACTCTATATGCGCCTCAGCATCCTCGGACTCTGCTCTGTGATTGTATGAATTTCTGTCATTCCCAGTCACTTACATGTTGTTATAATACTACAAATAGCTTATATTTACTAGAAAGGAAAGTTCATAACACTTGCTGCAGGTGTGCCATTCTATCACAGTGCCAGGCAGGATGTTGAAGAAACCTCTGAATAAAGACAATCAAATATTAAGTTTACAGTTCTGTGTTGTCCTAGTGGTCTGTCATTTTAACCCTCTCCAGGCAGATGTTGCAGATTTGCAACAGCTAAATGCTGTTGAAATGCTGTTTAAATGTCTCTCTCAAAAAAAGTCTGAATTGT
>CAEFZY010001369.1:0-28049 GCA_903066815.1 Brachyrhaphis roseni
GTCACAGGAGGCAGCTCGTCCAAGTAATGAGACACAAACCTGGGAATGTTGTCCCCGCATTCGTTTAGCACTTTGAGGCAGGTTTTCACATTATTAATATACTTTTGTCCTCCTTTATACGAGATGTTACGCTGAGAAGAAGTGCAGAGCTCATACAGCGTCTTCTTTGATGTTTCAATCCAGTCTGAGTCGAAAGTGTTGACGGCCAACAAAACAATCTCATCCTGACTTACAGCCTTTAGTTTGAAAGAAAGTGCAAAAATTCATCCTCCACAATAATTTTGTCCTCAACAGTTTTATATATGCATGGTTTTAAGCGAGCTCTAGAAAACGCTGCAGATCCGGAAGAGCGCGCTACTGCCACGTCAGCCATATCGACACTGCTAAATCATGTTGTTCTCCAAAAGAACATGAACTTAATTTATTATATCTTTTTAATGTTGTTCTTAAGCAACTGAATTGTATTTTTTATTGACAGGAAGAATAACAGCATCATGTTTCTTCTTGCATTGCCAAGTTTAAAACAGAAATGTTTTTTTCAGCCGACAGAACTGACCTGGACCGATCGTTCATCTGAAGAACTCCCCGCTGGCACATTCATTTAGTAAAACACAGTCTGGATCTTTAGATCTTCTTGTCCTTTGATGATAATGAGCAGGATTAGTAGCTCATTATCTTCAAAGATCCTTCCTGAAAAGGTGAAGATGCTCCGTCTCATCAGAGTGCGATGTGTTTCTGATGCTCAGGTGGCCTGATGGCTGGAGCTTCTCCACCCGGGCTGCAGCTTCCTGCAGCCTCCCAGCCCAGGTTACCGGAATGCTGCTCCAGTGGCTGTGTGTTGCAGGCCTTCCACTACAATTGTCACTAACAACTGAGAACCTGATTCACAGATTTTTATTGTGTGGGTTGTGCAAAACAAGAAGCAGGTTATATGACAACATGAAAGAAAACATTAATGTCATACATTTGAGTGGTTGTGAAAGTGTTGAAATATAAAACTTGAATAAACTTCTTCTGGGTTGCCAAAAGATTTTTAAGAAAAGCAATAAATTCAAAACACTCAAACACAAAACCACACTCCACCTTCAGGTTAGGACAGCAGCTCCCTGTCTCCAGCACTCATCTCACTGAAACTCAGGATTTTCTTTCTGTAGGGCAACACTGCTAAAAACCATCCCACTGTGCAGCCCTAATATCCTATTTTTTCTTCATTGTTTTGGTCATCAAAAAGACACATTCAACTCTAGACCATACAAGCCGTGATAAAAAGCGTCTGCCTCTTCCTGAGTCCTTTTATCTTTACATGTTCGTCACACTTCAGTGTTTCAAAGTCAACACAAATAAAACACAACATGCAATTTTCTCCCATGTTTATGAAAATAGGAGAAAAATAAAATCTACCTCTACATGATCCAGTGTTAAAACATGACTGACCCATAAAACTAATAACTAAGCAAGCATAGGGTGACAGTGGAGAATATGAACTCTTAGAAACAGAAAGAAACCTCCAGACAGACTTAGTCAGGGCAAGGAGAGAATGAATAAATAAATAAATAAACAAACGGCAAATGCATAAACAACAAGTTTAGAAAGAAAATAGGGAAAGGAGGTCATGACCTCTTTTTGGTTCATTTTGGTGCAGTAAATGTCAGCATTTGCTGAATGCCAGGTTTATTCAATAAAGTTTTAAGGATATTTCTGAACATATAGAATGACCTGCACCAAATACAACTTCTACAAATTAACTTCAAATATAAAAATGTTGCTGAAGGTCTTACTATTTATTTCAAATCTGCTTTTATGAAGAAAATGGACAACAACTTCTGTTCCTTCACGGATCGAGGGAACTCAGGAAATTCTTCATCTTTTGTGAAAGCATCTGACTAAACTTGATTTTTTAAAATATATTTTTAGCTCTTACATGCATGTTAAGTGGAGTTAATACAGACACAAAAGCTTTCACACATTTATAAATGCATGCTCGCACGATTTGGCACTTTTCTCACTTATGTTTTCTTTTCATTAGCACTTACAGTTGTTATTTTTTCTTCCAAGAGAGAAAGTAAAAACATTTGTATGATATGAGTATGTATGATAAGATTTAAGATCTGACTGGAATATAGGAATATTTCCAGTATGATCATTTTGATCAGGCGTTTACCTGGAGGTCAACTGTAATCCTGGAACTAGAAAATTCCTGAAGAAATTTAAACGGGGCCTGCCAAAGTGTGCCCATTGGTTGGAACCCAGCGTACCAGAACTGCTCCAGCTCCAGCCTGTTTCAAGATCCATGATAAAAAAAACTCCAGCTTGTTTTCAAGGGTAACACTGTATTTCCAATGCCTTGCATTTTCACGTTGAGCTGGTTCAGATATTCAGTCATACCCACAAGATAGTAAAACTTCAGAAGTCACTCAATTTCGGCTAGCTCAGGATGCTCAATGCCTTTCATTTCAAGGAAAGTCCGGATTTCGTTCAAGCAAGCTGCAAAATGGCTGAGGACCTTCCTTCTTGACAACCAACACACATTGCTGTGCAAAAGCAGACCGTATAGTTATTTCCAACTTCATCCAGAAATGTTTTAAACTGGCAATTTTTTTATGGCTTGGGCAACAATAAAACTGATCACACAAATGACCAGCAACAGTTGCCTCCTGGTGGAGAATGCAATGGAAACTTAACATGGGTCTATTTCTGGACCACGGTTAATTTCACTAGAATTTCTTGGATTTCATGGCTGGAAAATGAATTATTGTGTCCGGCCAAGAGACTTTTTAACTATGGGGTGAAGCCGGAGTACCCGGAGAGAAACCATGTAGATAAAGTATGGAGCTTCATGTGAAAATACAAAAATATATATATCTATTTATATATAAATGCTACAAAAATAGACAAAAAAAAGAGATTATTTTTGTGGTAAAAATACAGTCTTATATCAAAAATATAATCTTACATCAAAAATATAGTTACATCCAACCCCAAGATGTTGAAGGCAGTGGAGAATATAGGTTTGTAGAGCTCTGAGTGGCAGCAGCCGCGGAAATGAGAAAACAACTGAATGCCTGACTATTCTAGATTTATTTAGATAATGTCTTCACAATGAGATACTTTCTGTTGTAAAACTAGGGAAGAGATGCCAGTGAGAATAAGTCAGAGTACATCTATAAAATGTAAGACAGTCTTTCAGTGGACAGCAATGACTTAGATAAAAAGATAGACGAGAAGAAGAAGTGAAGGAAGAAGCAGGAGGGAAACATTGAGTTGAGAACTGGGTGTTTCCTCCTGCCACAGCTGGCTGCTTGTTTTGTTCCCAGCAGAGGATTTTTATCTGAACTATCTGGGATCTAACTGAGTTACTGTATCCTATCTCCATGCAGTGGATAAGTAACCAGGCCACTCTCAGGACAATCAGATCTGCATCAAGGTCTCAGGGCATTTTATTGACCACCCCAGGATCCCAGTGGAGTTAATACAGGGCTTAAATTTACATGCGTGCAGCTTTTAATTCCTGCCTTTTCCAGGTCGTTGCTAAGTTACTCTGCCACAGGTTCACATCAACACTTTTTTATTGCTGTGAACTGAGCACAAACATACGAGCCCATTATGTGCTGGCCCTGTAATTTCCCTTAAGAGGTGAGTGAGTGCTGGTTAGTTGATGAGTGAATGTGACATGTTTGTGAATGTGTGTTTGGTGTTTTGATTGGGCTCTTTTTTCATGGCCTTGGTTGTTCACAAAGCAGCACCTACATCTGCTCTGCAGGCCTTTTAAATGGATTTGACAGCATTGACTTTTAACTTCTGAAAGTTCTTTCAGAACTTGTTCTTTCCTCTCTTTAAAGTACATTTCTAACAGTTTGATGCACGGAGATACCTTGGTAAGAACATCCAGTCGTGGGAAGAGAAATTTGACTGTTTTTATGTATCAGGATAAATTAAAACTGATCTAGTCTTTACCAGGCTCTACAATTACTAAAACCTAACCTCAAGTGTAGAAAACTATGCAGCACTGTTATCCCTTAAACTAAGATGAGCCCAAAGTGGAAAACCATTAATTAGAAAAACTTCCATGATTCAATAGCTTGCAGAATCAACTTCTGTAGTAGTAACATTCCTTCTCAGTCTCTTGCATCACTGCAGACTAACTTTGACCTGCTCTCCTTCCCAGCATTGCTTCAGGTTCATTGAGATTTGAAAACATTTATTTACATACAGTATGAAACCTGTCTGTCTTTAAGAAAGAAAAAGTCATGTTTCTTCTGGATGAATAATTCTTAGAGAATAAAGAAAATGAAGCTTAAAAAATTTAAGTAACAGTACAGTATATGACCTTTATCTCTGCAAAGTCTGGCTCTGATAAAGTGAAAAAAAAGTAGAACCGTTTTATTGTGGACGATCCAGGCAAAGATTCAAAAATGGTCAGTTTGCTATAATCTGTTCTATTTCAATTTTCACACATACAAATAATAAGTATGTACTTTTAGTTCTGGTGGCCTTTATTCAAAAGTGAGTCAACAGGACAGCTGATTTTCTACACTGCAAAAAAGGCTGTGATTCCAGAATTCTGTGGCAATTTTGTGGCATCCGTAGCTGCCGGTATTTCACTGTAGATTAGAGACACTTTTTATTCTTACAAATACTTTAAATCTTCACTTTAAAAACTGAACCCTGATTTACCCAATGTGCCTTAACAAATACAGCTCTACTGCAGAGGATTCAAAATCACTAAGTGAAACCTGGATTTGTTAGAGCCAATAAAATGACACTGTAAACATCAATGTAAGGGTGGCAGCCCTGTTCACCAATCAGAATCAGCAGAATGCTGTGATGTAAGGTAATTTTTTTATATAGCACATTTTCAGTAACAAGGCAATTCAAAGTGATTCACATGAATTAAAATAAATACAAATAAAATAACAAACCAAAGGAAAGAGCAAAGGAAGAAAAATAATCTAAAATGTTGATCCAAAGTATATATACTAGATATTCCAGTTCAGTGTTGCTAGATAAGTATAAGTAAGTATCCTCTGGTCTAATTCCTTTTCTGTGTTGGAAGAACAGGAGTCTAAAAAGTAATTGCTAAGGTAGTTTTTTCTGGATTCTAAGTTTGTTCTAATCCCTGTTCTGGGTTGCTAAATAAGTCTAAGTAAATATCCTCTGGACTTTCTAAATATGCTCTAACTTTGTAAAAGTAATGATTACTCCACAGTTTCTAAGTAATAATAAAAATTGAGTTGAACGCAGCCAGTGACTGTAGAATGCCCAAAGGAGGCCAAATAATTCCTTCTCCACCACAATGTTGTACAGGTGAGATGATGCGCTTTCATTTGCTGTGTTTGATGTTCAGCAGACATGTCATAGTCTCTTATAGCTGAGTTATTCGGTTCAGTTTTTCTAAATGATGTTATTTTATGGTTTGTTCTGATGCAGCTTTGTAAACCTTTTGGCAGCCATGTTGCCTAAAAGATTGGAAACTTTCTCCTGAAAGCTCGTAGAATTATCCCTAAGCTGCCCAGTCTTGTTCTATTGTTTTTTTAAAGTGTAAGCGTAAGATGGAGTCTTGTGATTTTTGCTGTTTTTTTTTTTTTTTTAGCATTATCTCTGGACATCACACAGTCTGATTTTGGGACCATTTGTCCAGATGTCCTATAATTGGAAGATTAGCAGTTGTTTTATTTTATTCTTCTTTTTACTTGTGAATATTTTTTCTCACTGTGGAACGACATGCATCAAATACAGACATCACTCTTTCACTCCTCCCACATTGATGGAGTGGGACAGTTGCTTCTCTCTGGTGTTTCTTGCTGTCTTCCTGTCTTGGCATGGCGCTAACACACACCTGCCTGCTCCCGATCACAAAACTGGCAAAGTTCCTAATTTTGCAGAGATGCGCCAATATTCAATCCATCTGTTCGACACATTGCTCTGCACAGGCAATGATGGTTAGAGGGTGTTTAAAGGAACCCCTCATCCAATCAACAGCTACTGAGTATGAGTCTGTGGGTCTGCTGCTGTGGTAAATGTGCCGTGGGATTCCACATGGACTGAATGGGATCATCAGCAGGAGTTCATTTGCCTTTCAATGGACATGTATTGTAAAAATGGTTTGTCTTCGATCAAATCTCCCACCACCCTCTACCCCCATGTTGACACAGTCTAATCAGGAGAAACTAAAGCAGGAAATGAAATTCTTTATTTGCCTTCAGTTGCACAATCAAAAGAGTAAGTGCAGGTTCACTGATGATTGCCTCCCCTGGTAGATGAGTTGGAAAGAAGAGCAGTGCTTAAAATCAGGAGGAATGTGATGTGAACTAGGGACTAATTAACTATTGATGACTTACTAAACTCTGATGGAGGAAGAAACACCCGGAGAGCTGTGATGTGAATTAATCAGAGAGAGGACAGAGGCAGAGAGAATATAAAACTACAGTAACCAGGAGATGCTTCTTGATTAAACCTTCACTAAGCAACTTGTGAGCAGTTCAGTTACAAGTGAACTGCTGGCCACCTGCATTTGCACAGTGCTCACTATTCAATATGCTTTCAAGGAAAGTAGACAAGAAGTGTTAAAACAGCTTCTACTCAGATGCTTCTAGGGGCTGATTAGAAGAGGAGAGCATCAACATAATGTGCAGAATAGTCTGTTTTCAGAGGCCAGAAATGTCAGTATAAGAAGTGAGAGAAGGTTTCTAGTTTTTCTTCAAATGCAGAGGTTTACTTGCCTGACCATCGCCTTTCCGATGAAATTCTGCTCAATTCTCATCTTCCTTCAGTTTTCTGCCTTGGATTTCACCCATTGAGCTTGATTTCTCAGGATGCATTTCATCCTGGCCAATAGAAGGAGGAGTGGTGAACAATGGTTTTGATTTTCTGCTCTGTTTCAGAATTGTAGTCCACCTGTAGTTTTAGCAGTGACAGTGGAGGAAGTGAAGGAAGCCGTTCAGTCCTTGTTGGTCACTCTTCCAGATATTTAGCTATTTAAGTTGGGTCAAAAGGAATGTAGCAGATTATTCATTGCTGTTAAGGATATTGTAACCTGCAGCTCTCATTAACAGTCATCCTGTTTGGCTTGGCACTTCTCTCTTTGCGCTTCATAGCCTAGCTTCCTTCTCAGTCAAGATTGTGCATTACATACATCAGGGCCAACAATTAGTGATTGGGTAAAATCAAATCCAATCATTAAAACTTCAACAGAGTCCACTCCTCCAGCAAGCCATCATTTCTCAAACAAGTGGCTGGTTTTCACCAGAGATCCACAAACGTATCCTCAGTATTTGGTAGAGCTGCATTTAAACTGTGCAACTTGGGTCAAATGTTTTGACTATCCAAACACAAGCTTCTCACAACAGTTTGCTGGACTTTCGGCCCATTCCTCCTGACAGAACTGGTCTGACTCAGGTTTGTAGAACAATTTTCTCACACACCTTTCAGATCTGCCCACAAATTCTCTCAGACTGAGATCAGGCCTTTATGATGGCCATACCAGAACATTGACCCTGTTGTCCTTCAGCCACTTTGTAACCTCTTTGTTTTATCCTCAGGATTATTATCTGTTTGGAAGACCCATTTATGTTAAAACTTTACATTCCTGGCTGATATCTTTACAATTCAATAATCAACAGATGATTTTGATGGGACATCATCAGTATGAATATTAAAACCCTTCAAGAATTAAAATGTTCTCCCTTTAAATTAGAGAAAATAAAAAGTGGAATCCTTCAAAAAGACAGCCGTAGTGCCAGAAGGATGAAAAAATTTATAGAAATTTTGGTTAAACATTCAACCATAACCATTTGAAAAGATGAATGGGTTTCTCTTTGCATTCCTCTGTGTGTGTCCTCACACAACGCAGCAAGACCTTCATGGGTCCTGAATGGGAGACAGTGGTAGCGGAGCAGCCAGCAGCCCACAGTTCATTCATGTGAATACACGTCTGCCATGTTTCTGTGAGAAACAAAATGTCTAAAGTTTTTTCTGATGAAAAGCTCATTGAAAAATTTGGCTTGTAACAGAATGAGATTTCAGATGGACAACCAGACTGAATGATAACAGCTGCAGCTTTTCATTAGCTGGTCACTGTGAGACTGACAGCAGACACCTGCTCTATAGTGGGGGCCAGCGGGAGGGACAGGGGTGCAAAGTATGTATACGGTGAGAGCACAGTGATCCAGCTCCAATCAGACCAGAAGATCCCAGGAGGAATTCCCCCATAATATAACAACGTACAAGTCAACACACAGTCAACTAATGTGACGAATGGACACATTAGAAGACTTGCAGTGTCCAAGCCAAGCAAGTCCGCCATATTAAAATGTAAACTTGGCTTTTTTACATAACTTTATTGATATTTCTGCATTGTATCTTAACCAGCTGGAGCCAAGCTCAATCGAAAATACAATTGGTTTCAAAGGATGTACAAGCACGGATTTCATTGGCATGTTAGTTCACAACATTACAAAGTTAGATTCATAAATGCTGATCCTATTTTGGCCTGGATTTTTGCTCATGTAGTAGCTTTGTAATTTCACCTGTAAACGTCCTGCATGGTGAAGCAACAATAACTGAGCGTGCCGGGTGATTAGAATGGTGGTTGAGGCGTGGAAGTCGAGTTTACACATTAACTTTATTAATATTAAAAATCTCTCAAGTGTGACTTCCAATTAAACCAGTTACTGTGAGCATGTTCATGTTGATGCTTTTAAAGGAAACATTAGGTTTTTTGGGGTTTTTTGCTTTTCCTTTTAGCTTACAGTCACTGTTAGATTGAACTGACTTGCTCTAAATCAAAGCAACTTTGTGGAAGAAGGTAAGAATTAAGTTAGTGGTGCAGAAGAGGTACTCTGTCATTTCCTTCTAGTTTTCTTAATTGAAGCAACTAAAAATAAAGTGAGCACTTCTCACTTCCTGATGCATCAGGACCAGCTGCGGTCACACGTATGGTGTCTCTCAGCACAACCGAAATATCTTACATAATTATAAAGACCGCTTAAACTTATCTGCAAAATATGGCTTCACTGTGACAGTAACAAGATTGCTACATATTTCTTCAGGTTAACTGATGTTTAAGATTAACAAGTTAGAGTACGTGAGAAACAGACGACTTCTTTCTTACTTCTTCGACCACATTAGTAAAAAACAGTTTAAATGCAAGCAGATGATCTAACGTTCACTGGCTGTTTGAGGATCTGCCCTGGTCTCACACAGGGGTGTCAAACTCCAGTCCTCAAGGGTGTCCTGCAACTTTTAGATGTGCCTTTGCTGCACCACACCTGAATAGAATAATTAGGTCATTAGCAAGAATCTGTAGAACTGATCTACACAAGGAGGAGGACATTAAACCGTTTCATTCCAGTGTTTTGTACCTGTGGCACATTAAAAACTGCCGGACACCGGCCCTTGAGGACTGGAATTTGACACCAGTGCCTTAGTGTGTGTCAAAACCTCCATGTTAGCTTCTTCTTATCAACGCCATCATCGTCATCATGACACTCCTCAGCACGTGATGTATAGATACATTTTCACTGGCAGGATGTGAAAAGTTTCATGAGCATCTTGTGTCATCTTCCTCAGAGTCGAATTAGTTTGTGAAAATCTGTCAGTCTGTCGCTAAGAACTGTCAGCTGCTTAGTGACAGCAGATCCTGAGCTGCGGGGCTTCGCCTGACTCACACACACTCACACACACGCGCACCCCCCCCCAACATATACACCTTCTTTGTGCAGATGATACATGGAGTGTGTTGCCGACAGTTATGGCCGATGTGTTGGCGTGTGTGTATGTTTTAGCATTTCTCACCTTGTAAGGCCCATTTTTCCAAAACTTGGACCTCACACTTAAATCCACTGCTTACTTATGGGTCCCAAAACATGAATGGAAATCAGTGCAGTCCTTGTGAAGATGGAAAGACATGCGATGTGTGTGAGTGTGTGTGGCCTTGTTTTTGTAAGCATCATTTATCTAACAAATACTACATCATGAGAACTGGATGTGTGTGTGTATGTACTTGTATATGCTACATGTAGGGGACCACTTTCATCATGTTCACACACAAACTGAGGTCATTTGTGGAAAGTCAGGATATTTTCCTAGTCCTGACTTTTTTCTCAGTTCTACTGTAGTCTACTACTTAGATTTAGAGGTAAAGTGTGAATTACCTTTTAGTTAAGTCAGGATTAGGAATATGTAAGTAATGGTTAGTGTTGGAGAAAATATCTTTATTAGGTATAAAAGCAGTTACTAAAATGAATGGAAGTCAATACAAAGTCCTCATTTGGTAGAAATGCAAGGATACATGAATGTGTGCGGGTGTGTGTGGGGGGGTTGGGCGTGTGTGTGTGTGACTGTCTCTCCTCCTACTGCACACATACTCACACACATCCACACCCACACCCCCAGACCCACAGCTGTGCTCTCCGCCTCCTTCGCCTAAACATCAGTGGGGGTGATCTGTCTTCTCCAGTCTCACCTGAGGGTGAGCTGTGAGCGCCGGCAATCTGTCTGCTGTCACTCTCCATCACTTTTCAATCCTCATTCCGCTCAGATACACACAAGTCAGAGCGCGGCTGCGACAACTCTTTAAAGACTTTCAGATCAACTTGAGTCATCTGACTGCAGTCTAACAGCTGGCTCTGTGATGACAGGGTCTGCATGTTTGGAGGCCCGGCCCGGCACGCTCTCCATCCGTCTCTACCCTATATTTTGTAATTACCTCTTCCAGTTTAAAGGAAATTTTCAAAGTGAAAACTTTCCTGCTGTTAGAAATTTACATACTAAAAGACAGTCAATTAGCAGTCGAAGCATCTCACCTTATGGAATGTGACATGTTACTGAATATGAGGGCCAATTTAATGCAGGATTTCATTCAGTCGGGGACTTGATTGAGAGGAGGGTGTGGCTTTTCAACAACTGAGTCTACATAGAAGGATGTCTGCTTGACTTAGCTTTCACTCCGTTACCCTGACACACACCTACAGTCAGAGGCAGAGGAGGAGGCAGGATAAATAAGATATCAGTGAAATGTATTTTCCACCCCTTCCTTCCCAGAGTTCACAGCACAGAAACAGGCTGTTCCCTTTAGTAATAGCTTTACCAAACTAGGCACATTCAGTGCAGAGGCAGCTTTGTACAACTAAAATGAATGCAGAAGTAATATCAAATTTCATAAAGAGCCATTTAAATTTGGGCTGGTTCTATGTTACTACTGATTTAGACATTTTCTTTCTTTCGATCACATTCTAGTCTGGTGAAGGAGTTTCAAAGTATTCCAGGTGTTCTTTACAAATGTCAGGATGGGTTATAGATTAGATTCAGCTCTGTGGAAATGTACATGACTGATAGTTCCATTTTTTTTATAAGAGACACAGCAGAATGCTTTTATCTCGTCTCAACCAGTTCTCATTACTGCGACTCCATATTTCTTTGGTTTTCTTCTTATACTCTTCCAAAAAAGCCATCTTTGATGAGTCACATGACTAATACTTGTCCATTCACCAGGTTCTCCCACCTGACCTGAGGTGGACCAAGATAGTGAACTCTGATCCGCCTACAAACCTCCATCTGGGTTCGGTTGAAGTGAACTCTGGTGCGGTTCGAATGCATATGTGAACAGCAAGCGGACCGGACACCGCTTCAAATGCAGGAAGTGGACTACAGCAAAGGGCATTCTGGGTAAATACAACCAAAACAAACATGTGAGTCTAGCGCTAGTGGGAGAAATGGTTTGTGGTCTTTTTCCAAAAACAAAAGATGAATCCTATAACTGCTAACATCTGACACTGCTTCATTTTTGTTTATATTTTGTAAGGAAGCTTTTAGAGTCTTCAGAGGTTTTTGTGTAATTTCTTCAGTGGTTCTTGGTGCAGCGTCCCTATAGGCTAGGAGGTAAACATGATACTCAAAGGGTTTGGGTCATTTAACAGTACAGTGGGAAACAGGGAAACAATGGAACAGTGAAAATAGAACAAATGATGCCATTTTGGTCTGCAATGGAACCAAGACTACTGAACTGTCAGGTCGAAAAAACACTCTTCGGTCCGTTGCATAAAATATAAATAATCTTTGTGGTAAAATGTGTAAAGTGTAATGAATACTTTTGTGATTTGCGTTGCACATTTTGTTTTTATTTCTTTTCATTCAGAACTGTTTTTTTCTTTTTCACTGTAGTAGAAGTAAAGAAAATCATCGACTTTCCCAGCAGTAGTATCAAAAACTTTGACTCTGGGAGATACCAAAAATATTTACATTTACTAATTTATATTTGAGGCCTCAGCTTTCAATGAGAACACATCAACCATTCTTCACTAATAAAACACATTTATGAAGACTGAATATTTTATTTAGCAAAATAGGTTTAAAGTGATTTGGATTTTAATAGACACCGAATAACACCAGTTGAGAAATGTGTAAAATACTCAACAAATAAAACCATTGCTGGAGTTATTGTTCAGTTGTTCAGTCAATCCGATCTCTGACTGTGTTAAGGCCATTTGCCATACAGTTTTAAAATGAAATGTTCTGTTAAATGAATCTGTTTCTGGTTTAAATCCAGGAAGGCCTGATTTTAGACTCCCTTTGATCTCTTTTGAAAACCTTTATTTGGTTTTAGATTTATAAAAATTTTGTTTTTCTCCAGTGTAGAAATTAAATAATTCAAAAGAAAATGAAAGGCCAGGTTCACGGCAACACCTCCACTTTACATCTAATGTTAGAACATAAATCTCTGCTGCACAGTGACCAGTAAAGAGCATCTGGAGCTTCACTAAAACTTATGAATAGGAATTGAGGTCCAGATGAGAATGTGTTTTCTCTGTGGGCTTTTTCTTAGCTGAGCATATTGTGTGGATTTCACACACTTTATGCTCAGTTCTTGGTGCAATTCTTTTGATTTCCATCATCTTTCCACCTTAATTTAGCTGCTGGCTGCACCCCCCCTATTTGTCTCTTTGTATCGAGACACGTCTTGCTGAAACTGCTCTGTTCAATTAGCAACAATAATAGGCTCAGTAATTCCTCTCAAGGGACTTGTTGTTGGTGTGCATACTAAAGATTTCGGCACGCTGCATTTTGATGTGAAGGGAGGACTTTCTAAAAGTGTGATTAGAAGGTGGAAATCTGCAGAGGAAAGAACTTTTCGGTGTCATTCAGGGGAGCTTGCAGCTAGACAGAAATCCTCTGAGAAGGTGGAAGGTACAAGACTGAGTGATGTAACTGCTCTTACATTTTGCACAATAACCCACCTACCCTTTGCTTAACAATGAACTGAATACACTACATAATAAGTACTGAATTATTTCTGGTGAAATAATCTTTGCATAAAAATGCTTTGGCCAATATTGTGCACATTCCCCACCTCTGGTGGAAACTTGTTAATATGTCTAGAGCTGAGTGTGGTCACACAGTGTGGCAATCATGTCGATGTGAGTCAGTCTGACTGGTTGCACCGAATCTCAACTTTATCAGTGTTGCATACAAAACAGTTTGATGTGAACACCCGTTCTCACTGAATGGTTTACAGAGGACAGGTACACGGTCGTGAAAATGGACCTTTGTGTGGATGTATCTGACAAAAGTCCACTTTGAATCCACACTGAGTCTCCTTCAAGTATGAGTGGATGGCCCCGGAGTGAAGCATGCCTGGGCTCTCCAGACACCTAAGGGTTGAAAATTCAACATGCAACCTGAAACCGGTAACTTGGAGAGCGCTGCAGATGGACGTACATGGGCCTATCAGGATAGCTAATTTTGGTAGGCAATAAATTCTCCCAGAAGTTATTGTGATAAACAGTAATATTGTTGTTTGGAGACCATTATCAAGAATTATAATTGTAATGGCATGATAATAATGCAAGGACTCATCCTTTAAGATCAAGAAACTTCAATTTCTGACAAGAATTTGACACTGAAATGAAAAGATATTTTAAATGTCCAAAATAAATGAACAAAACATCATAAACAACAAACAAAAAAAGACACTGAAGTCTCTCTATACAACCTGGTGGGAGTCCTCTGATGGTCTGGATGGTCTGACTCTACTGAGCTCACCGAGCTGTGGAGTAGCAGAGGGAAGATGAAGGGATTGCAGAACAAAGGTTTACACTTTCTTGTGGTAATTGCAATAAGAGTACATTATAATTTCATGACCATATTCTCACAACGAGAAATGTCATGTTCCAATATAAACTGAGACAGACAGGCAGAGTTCCCATGTCTGTGTATTATTAGAGCCTTTCTGAATAAATTTGAGGCATTCTAGGTGTTTTCTAGGCTGGTTCCTGAAGCTGGTGTGGGCTCGCTTCAGCGACATTTTGTGCTTGTTTTGATTGCATTACTTGGACGTGTCACAGCTCTGCACCCCCGGCTCCTCTGTGTCCCTCTCATACACACACCAGACAAATCAAATTAACCTAAATGCTGCTGAAAAACAGCAAACAATTGGTTAAAGACTACATCTGGCTTTAGGTGGACAGGACCTGAGTTAGTAGTGTGATTTACTTTGGCAATGATAAACTTAAATGTAGAAGTCTGGTGCATCTAGGCGATGTGTGAATTTGTTTAAATAACAGTAGATAATTCAGAGCTTGAAAAGGCTGCGTTTCTTTAAAATATGTGTCAGCAGTGAAGATTGTATGAATTAATCTTGCACAAAGACAAAAAAAATAGTCAAATAACTTTATGCAAAACCTGGCTGAAAGCTCACTGGATGGAGATACGAGACCGGAGAGCAGAACTGGACTCTAGCATGGGCGGGCGGCTGGAAACAGCCAACCCTAAAATACCTACAGCACATTAAAATAAATACACAGTCTGTGCATAAAGTAGTCATCGTGAAATTACAGTAAAACAGTTTGGGACAAAAGAGGCAATCCTTCGTGGCAGAAATCATTTAGCTTTGGTGTAACTTAATAATTTCCCCGTTATCCCCTGTTTTCCAATTAGCTTATCACATATGACAACTGGGTGCAGGAGTTGAATGATGTTTAGTTGTGTCATAATTATCCAGCTGACTGGGAATAACATTCACTTTTCCTCTATAACAAGTTTGTGCTTCTACCAACACTTTTGTCCCATCTACACTTTGTGTTCTTGCCATTGACAGGAACTTAAATATTGTCTCTATTGTATTGCGTTTTTGTCATCATTTTGTGTTTTTTTCTTTTTTAGCTTGTGCATGGGCAGGTTAAAAATAAATAAATAGATAATAAGAAAAGCCCATTAAGCAACAGATGAAGGAATTACCCCCTGCTGCCATTTGCATGTGGTGGTGAGAAAGAAAGATGACGCAAGGGTAAAGAGCAGCCCATAAAATAAAACCCGAGCCTGGTCCTCATGCACATCCTGCACAGCTGCAGCATGTCTGTGTGTGGTGTGGCCCCTCCTCCCCCGCCATGCTGTGTGTGAGATAAGTCTGACAGACGGAGGCTAATTCATCCAGGTGATAAGGTGTGTCATTGGCTCTTTGTGCTCTGCGGCCATCGTTACTGTGCTTAATTTGACCTGCTGGTCAATATTAGCTCTGCTGCCTCCAACTCAAAAGGACATATTTGTTCACCCTGAGCCCCGCTCACCCCCCATACCCACAAAGAAAACAAACACACACTCCAAACTTACACTCACGCAGGGTGCCGATGACACTGATAGCGCGGAGCAGTCAGTCACTGCAGCCCTGAGCATACATGGAGACAGTAACAACAGATGTTTGATGGCCAAGCAGTGCATTCTGGGTGTGTGTGTGCTGAGGCTTGGACGTCTGCCTTTACCAGGATTTTAGTTCTTTAGAACTGCATCTTATCCCGGTGACCTGACTAGCAAACACCGAATGTATTCTTTAGTTTAATGGAAGCTCCAGAGACTGATGAATGTGACGGGTTTTCCTCAGCGGATGTCAGAGACTGTTTTAAAAAAGATGTTTCTGCTCATAAGGAAGTGTGTATTTCTGGGAATGTTTCAGATGTACTTCAGACAGAAAGGTCCAAATGTGAAGGTAGAAGAGCAGGAACAGAGTCCCAACCAGCTCACTCTCCCCTCCACCTGTGAATCCAAGGTAGGGAATAAATTTGGTGTTTGTCATTACACAGCTCATGCGTATCTTAAGTGTCCAAATCCTACATGGGGCTTTAAAGTGGGAGGTGTGGGCGGACTGTGTGAGTGTTTCAGCTCACATCCTGTTTGTTTCAACTCTGCAGTTCTTTGAGGGTAGCAAGGTAGCGGCTCACTGGGTTTAGATTGTTTGTCATTTAGGATTTCAAGTGGAACTAACAAGCCTATAAAATGGTAACGAGAAGAAGACGCGAGGAGGCGGAGGGCTTCTTGAGGAGGATAAAGAGAGAGAGACGTTCAACGTGACATTTGGAGACTGGAGAGGGAGACGGAGTGAAGAGGGAAGGAGGAACAAGAGACGGATGGTTAGGAACAAAGGGTGTGAAGGGAAATAAGAGGTGTGGGTATGAAAGGTAAGAGGTTGAGTGGGAGAAGACTCACATGAAATGGTTTGTGAGATTTAGTTACAACATCAGGTTGTTTCACACTTTGATCTGTCTGCCCCTTCCTTCACTCCTTCCTGATTCATCCTTCTATTTGTACCCAGCACCGGCCTCATGAAGCAGCTTTGTTTTAAAGCCAGTGGCACACACAGAAAAAACACACCTTAGAAAAAAAGCCACCTGTGGACTACAGCTGTTCAGCTCCAATACCACACCGCCGACACCAGGTCAGGTTAAATATTAAATCAAGAACAAAACTTCCTCTATGAACTGAAGATTGAAAATTTGCAATGCTTTGGCTGCTGAGACCCTTATAGAAATATAATATAGAAAATAGAAGAACAGCAACGAAAGTATTGCTCTTGCCTTCCTATCATGAGTGACCATTAACCAGTCATTCAATACAATATGTGAGAGAATATTTGGTGTAACACACAGTTTTACTATTATTTTAAAACCAAAAGAAAAAAATTAAAGAAGAAAAGTTTCAGTCTGTGTTTAGCATCTTATATTAGCATGGTTAGCATGACCCACAATTCTATAGCAGTCTTTGTTCTCTGTGAACAGACCTGTGACAACCAGAGGTTGAAAAAGTAAAGAGGTACGCAGAACAGCTTCGCTGTGATCTGTTTAGCCTTCCTGTTACCTGCTTTGACTCCTGCTCTCACTCTAAATGAACCACAGACACAGTGTATCTAAGCATGTTGTAGATGTACACTGAAAAAAGAAAATAGTTGAACCAACGTCATTGAAATGCTTCAATTGGTAACAATTATTTCGGTGAAGTTTATCCAACTTAATTTATTAAGTTGGTTTAACTTGACAAATTTAAGCCAGTCTTCTTCTATTAATTTAGTTTACTTAAAATAAAAAAGTAAACTAATAAATGATCTCTTGTTAAAGTTTTTTTTCACTCAGGTGACCTTTATTTAGACAGGAAAGCGGATAATGAAGCAGGTGCTCGACATGCAGCAAGGTCATCAGGCTGGGAATTGAACCTGCAATGGCTGCATTGATGACTAAGGTCTCCTTATGTTTGTTGTGCTCTAACCCTGCTGCACCACAGCACCCTGGTTACAAGTAAAGTCAAAGTAAAATGTTCTGTTTGGTTAAAAATATTAAACTTTTAAGTTAATTCAACACAAAAAAAGTAAATTGTCGTCACTAAGCCAAAAGAATTGAGATTACGGTAACATAAAAAGTCCATAAATTGAACTACAGCCCAAATACAGATTTTAGAGTGTAGCATTAAAACATGCAAAGCAAAACCAGACCTAAATGTACTTATTCATATGCAGATTTACATATATCACTTTTCTCACTCATCTTGGTAAAAACCAGCTTCTTGTTCAATGATTTGCTTCATCCAGACGGCCTGGACCCTCAGTTTGTTTAAAATGGAGGGACATAGAGACAGAAAAAGGTGGGAAGGGAGAATGAAATGGGTTAAAGGGAAAGAAGGGGATGAGAGTAGAAGAAAGAAATTAGCTTGGAGAGAATACAAGTCAACAGAAGTCTACTTCTAAACCATAGCAACACAAAACAAACTACAAAATTACTGAAAAGTACACTTTACAAATTATTATCAGATAGAAAATCGGGAATATGGACTCCTCCCAGTTCAGTTCCTCTTCATTTAGCCATGGAACCCAACTTGATTTCTGTGTTTATATGAGTTCATCAGTTATCTATGAGGGGACCTGCTGTAATATGAAGAACAAGTCCATCCTAATGCCAGATTTCATTCAGATAAGATAAAAAAGCAAGCAGCAGATGTGGAGAGTGTGTTAAGCTGTGTCCACTTTGCTCCGGTCCAGTTAGAACGGTCTGATCGCTGAGACTTTATGATTTTTGTTATGTCATTTCTTAAGTAAAACCACCTGACCTGAGAGGCTGAAACAACAGGAAAGCTAAAAGCATTTATTTAGTCCAGTATGAAGGTTTCCAACAGGCAAGTCAGTAATTGTAATCACTGCAGAGTGCTTGCTGTTCACTGCTCATTCCTTCATCACCTGTTGTTTTAAACCATGAACTCTAATGGGTCCTCCTGTCTAAAAATAATAAAAAAACACAGGTTGTGTTTCAAACAGTGGCTGGAAATCACTTCAACATTTACTTTGGCTTTAGCATCTTTGTAAAGCATTGAAATACTTTTGTTTCATTCAGAGGGGTGCAATCTTTTCAAATCAACAAAATAGAAGCCTTAATCAAACACTTCAATGTACCTATGAACTCTTACCTGTTCATAGGTAAGAGTGACTCGGCTTTTTTGAGTTGTGTTACGTTTTAGACTCTAATAGCCGTTGCTACGAGAACATGAAACACATTCAGTGCGAATGTGATGAGCTCTGTCTTGGAGATATCTGGAAAGATGTTCACCGGACTTATAAGTAAAAATCAAACCATATAAAATAATTGTGACCCAAGAAAAAAACCCAACCTTACTCTACAATCAGGATCTTCATACAGGAGCGCTGACATGAGAGGAGAGCCAGTGAATTCTGCACTTATTCAGTGATGTGACCTGGAATGGAGTTTTCCTTCAGTATGGCAGGTCACACTTTACACTTCTGTTCAGGCTCTGTCCTTTCATGAATTCACATTGTACACATTCGCCATGTGTATTCGTATTGTTGTTATAACAGTCAGTCAGACAGCCACATATATTTATAGTGAGTGAGTATATAATAGTGATTGGAAGGTTAAGGTTTCTTTGACTGCAAATACAATCAGGGGAAGCCTTCTGAATCAGTAGGTTGAAGCCACTTCAGCATAAATAACCTGAAGTGGTTGTTTTCTGAAGGAGCTGCTCACATCATTGTGCAGGAATTTTGGCCCTTTTTTCTATCTAACTTTGCCTTGATTCAGTGAGGATTGCCTTGCAGTGACAGCTGGAGGAACTGAGGGTGGAGGACTTTCTGAACCAGGCTGAACAGCATGTCATGTCTGACTGGTCTCTATGGTGGTCAGAAAGCTTGGGAAAATTGAAGAATATTGTGGTCAGTTACTGTTAAGGACAGAAATGGCAAGAAGAAACGGCAGTGAGTGCAGTGCTGCACCTACTGCCATTGTTAAGGAATACCACTGACACAAAGAAAGGAGAACAATTACAAGGTTAAAAGCTCAGTACTGCCAGAAGTCACTGAAGCCCATATGGCTCTGCATGAACCGGCCAAAATGCCGAAATCAGTCCTCAATGTCGCAGGTGAGTGATGGAAATCTCATGATTTTGTTCTCAGCATTATATCAACCACCACTTCTTTTCACAACCTCCTGGTGAACTGTCTGCCATCTCCTGCATGTGAAACTGTTGTCTGATTGGTCAGAATTTCATGAGTGTGTTTATTTATGCGTGAAGCAGCCCCAACTGCTCAACTTCCAAAAATTGTTTTTTCAGCCAGAGAGCAGAATGAATGGTCTTGAGGAGCATAAATGTGAGGCTGTGAGGAAGTAAATACTGTTGGACCAAAACACTGAGCTCCCCTGGTTCTGTTCTGGTTTCACGCAGCGGGCAAAAGTCTCACCGATGCCTTCTGCTCTTTTATTGGCTTTAGATAACATGGAAAACAAAATGAGATGTTGCAGCTCCTCCTCCAAGCTTCAGAACTTGTGTGGTTCTTCAGTTCAGTTGTGTGGTATACCACCCCTACGACTAACCAATATGAAGTGTCCTGCAGTGGTGTGGGGTGGGGGGTTCATGACAGTTTGGTTCAGTGGGTTTTGTGTTTGTGAAAACAAAACCACGTGCCCACTGTTGAACTTCCATACTTCCATCCGGCCATGCTGGACCCTCTGGAGCCGTGGTGGTTCAGGGTCTCAGCCGCCAAGCTGGGAAAGTGGCATCAGCGGAATTAAAGAGAAACATTGACACATCCTGCAATAAAAGTTCACAGCTAGAAACAGAACTCTGTATCCGGAGAGCCCACCGGTTTCTAGGCCTGTGGTTCATGATCAAAGTTTGAATTGGAACCACCCCAGACAAGGTTAATTTGTAAATATTAATCAATAATTAATGAATATTTGTTTTTTCCTTTAATTTTTTTCACCTTAGACCTTCCCCCTTGCAGATTAAGAACCTTGATCATGAGCTGCAGTTGCAGAGATGCTGTCTCAAACCGGCTCACATCGGCCCACTTATGCTGACTTTTCAGCATCAAAATCATAACCATCATGGCAGAAGGTTTGTTTGCTGCTAGTGGCGCTGCACTCACTGCCATTGGCCACTGAGACAAGATATTAAACGCTGTTAGCTGCCTCTGTCTGTGGTCAGTATGCATAAATACTGTTGAGTTCAACGCAGTAAAAATGCTGTAATTACAGACTTTGTTGGCTGCAGCACTGATGTGGTTGCAAGCTTGAGTAGAACAGAATTCATGCAGTTATAGGATGTGAATGGGCCAACTGCTGTTGTGGGTAACACTGCATCAGAGCTTAACTTACTAAATCAATCTGTGAGGATCACCAGCGCTCGTTCTTGGAGCTAGAAGCCGAACCCTTGAGCAAGGCAGTTATCAGACCTCCTTGTTTCAGCCAGATGTGTTCAGGAAGAGATTCATACTGCTGCCGCAGCGCTTCCTTTGTGATGCGACAGTGGTTGTTATTTGTTGTGATGTCATATTGCTCTTCACCATATGTTTCCCCCTGGAGAGACCAGGCTCTCCGTTGATTAGCTGAACAGCTTGGGAGCCCACAGGCCGTGGTGCTGGATGACCTCTGGGGGTGAGTGGGGAGGCATGTAATTTGCTTGATGGTGTAAGGTTTTAACACTTGCGCATGTGTGCGTGTGTGTGTGTATACACAGGCATTATGATTAAAATGCTTCCCTTGATTACACTCTGTGATTTGTAAGTGAAACAGAAAAAGCTGTCGATACATGAACACGACGGCGTTATGCATTTTATTGTCTCCTGGTTCCTCCTGCAGTTACTTCCTGGTTTTGCCAGCTTTCAACTTTATTGTCAACTTTATTGTCAATTCCTCTTACATGTCCAGACATACAAGGGAATCGAAATGACGTTTCTCGCCCTCTCACGGTGATACAAGACACTGATGTCATATTTAGGGTTTCTGCTCTGTTATTTGGTCTCCCTGATGTGAGTGAGATTAATCTATGTCTGTAAAAATTTTCGCCTGTCAGCCATCTTGGCTGCTTCCTGTCAAGGAACTGCACAGAACAAACTCTCACTATTATGTATTTGCATGGTGTAGCTGATCTCTATGGTTGGCCAGACATTAAAATCTCATCCAGCTCATCTTTTATTTTTTATTTTACTCTGTCATAGAGTCCAGCAGGGCTCCTAACTGCCCACACCACAGCGCTGTGGCCACGGCCCTCTGCACCAATAACCATCTGCTTCACTGGTGCTGAAGAACAAACATGAAATTGCAGAAAGAACCAGAAAGTTTAAGCAATGCTCAACCAGTCAGGTGAAATAGAACTAGTCCACGTCTTCAGCAAGCAGTGGTTTCTCCATAGCCGAGGGTCCAGACCCTCTGGACAAAGCAGAGCTACAACAAAAGGCTAGTTTTTTCCAGTACTTATACTTGTGTAGCAACCCAGAACAGGTTTAGTTTAGTTTACACAGAGAAACTCCTGGTGTACCTATTTTTATAACTTTAGGTCTAGTTTTGTCAGAACAAGAATCTTACTAGTTTATAAACTCAACTTATTAATATTAAACATGGGGAACCAATATATACTGTAGTACTTTTACTTTTCTTTACTACAAGGGAGTCTCCAGGGGACTTGTTCTGCTGGGGGACTTCAATGCTCACGTGGGCAATGACAGTGAGACCTGGAGGGGCATGGTTGAGAGGAAAGTCCCCCTCGATCTGAACTCGAGTGGTGTTCTGTTGTTGGACTTCTGTGCTCGTCACGGATTGCCCATAACGCACACCATGTTCAGGCATAATTGTGTCCATATGTGTACTTGGCAACAGGACACCCTAGGCCGAAGATCGATAATCGACTTTGTCATAGTTTCATCGGATCTGCGGCCGTATGTCTTGGACACTCGGGTGAAGAGAGGTGCGGAGCTGTCCACTGACCACTACCTGGTGGTGAGTTGGCTCCGGTGGTGGGGGAGGATGCCGGTCAGACCTGCCAGACCCAAATGTGTTGTGAGGGTCTGCTGGGAACGTCTGGCGGAATCCCCTGTGAGCTGGAGCTTTAACTCCCATCTCCGGCAGAACTTTGAACATGTTCCAGGGGAGGTGGGGGACATTAAGTCTGAGTGGACCATATTTCTGCGCCTCCATTGTCGAGGCGGCTTACCGGAGCTGTGGCCGCAAGATTATTGGTACCTGTTGTGGCGGCGATCCTCGAACTTGTTGGTGGTTGCCTTCAGTGAGGGATGCTGTCAGGCTGAAGAAGGAGTCCTATCTGGCCTTTTTGGCCTGTGGGACTCCAGAAGCAGCTGATGGAAACCGGCAGGCAAAGTGGCATGTGGCTCAGGTGTTTGCTGAGGGAAAAACTCGGGTGTGGCAGGAGTTTGGAGAGGCCATGGAGAAAGACTTCCGCATGGCTTTGAGGCGATTCTGGTCCACCATCCGGCGTCTCAAGAGGGGGAAGCAGTGCAGCACCAACACTGTTTATAGTGGGGGTGGTGTGCTGCTGACCTCAACTCGGGACGTTGTGGGCCGGTGGGCAAACCCCACCAACATGCCTTCCATTGAGGAAGCTGAGCCTGGGGACTCTCCAATCTGGGTTGGGCTCTTCAATCTCTAGGGACGAGGTCACCGAGGTGATTAAAAAGCTCCTCGGTAGCAGGGCCCAGGGGTGTGGATGAGATTCATGTGTTTTGTGGACTTGGAGAAGGCGTTCGACCGTGTCCCTCGGGGAGCCCTGTGGGGGGTTCTCCGGGAATATGGGGTACCGGGCCCTTTGATACGGGCTGTCAGGTCCCTGTATGACTGATGTCAGAGTCTGGTCCACATTGCCGGCAGTAAGTTGGGCTCGTGTCCGGTGAGAGTTGGACTCCGCCAGGGCTGCCCTTTGTCACCGATTCTGTTCATTACTTTCATGGATAGAATCTCTAGACCAGCCAAGATGTTGAAGGGATCCGCTTTGGTGGCCTTACGGTCACATCTCTGCTTTTTGCGGATGATGTGGTCCTATTGGCTTCATCAGGTCGTAATCTGTAGCTCTCGCTGGAGCGGTTTGCAGCCAAAGTGTGAAGCGGCCGGGATGAGGATCAGTGCCTTCAAATCTGAGGCCATGGTCTTGAGCTGGAAAAGGGTAGAGTGCCTTCTCCGGGGTGAGGGGTGTCCTGCCCCAAGTGGAGGAGTTCAAGTATCTCGGGATCTTGTTCACGAATGAGGGAAGAGAGGAGTGGGAGATCGACAGGCGGTTTGGCACAGCGTCTGCCGTGAAGCGGGCGATATACCGGTCTGTCATGGTGAAGAGAGAGCTGAGTCAAAACGCGAAGCTCTCGATTTACCGGTCGATCTACATTCCCACCCTCATCTATTTTCATGAGCTTTGGGTCGTGACCGAAAGAACGAGATCGTGGATACAAGCGACCGAAATGGGTTTTCTCTGCAGGGTGTCTGCGCTCTCTCTTAGAGATAGGGTGAGAAGCTCAGTCATCCGGGAGGGACTCAGAGTAGAGCTGCTGCTCCTTCACGTCGAGAGGAGCCAGTTGAGGTGGCTCAGGCATCTGGTCAGGATGCCTCCTGGACGCCTCCCTGGTGAGGTGTTCCGAGCACGTCCAACTGGGAGGAGACCCCGGGGAAGACCCAGGACAAGCTGGAGGGACTATGTTTCTAGGCTGGCCTGGGAACACCTTGGGATTCCCCCAGAGGAGCTGGAACAAGTAGCTGGAGAGAGGGAAGTCTGGGCCTCCCATCTGAAGCTGCTACCCCTACGACCCAACCCTGGATAAAGCGGGAGAAAATGGATGAATGGATGGATGGACTTTTCTTAACTATTAATTTATCCAGAGAAACTCCTGTTAGTCTATAATTTATGGAGTACTTTTTGCTTTCTCTTTGTCATTTTGTTTGTATTTCCTTTAATTCATGTAAAGCATGTTTAATTGCCTGGTTGCTGAAAATGTGCGATATAAATGAAATTACCTTGCCTTACCACTACATCTCCGGTCTACTAGGCATTCACATCTGCATTTGAATCACACCAAAGTTCACTTCACCCAAACCTGGACCTAGGTTTGTCAGAAAACCAGAATTCACTTTTTGGTCCATTCAATAACGCATTCACACCTCCCCAAACCATCCAATCATAGCTAAACGGACAAGAGTTTGTTTAGAGCAGACTAAACGGGGCTGGTGTGAACGCACAACAGGACAATAATCCCAAACACAATGTCTGACCTACAGCTTAATGGCTGACCATGACACCTTGCTTATTTTAGAACAATTGCTATGGGCACCAACCATTGTGGCACCAATAATGTTGTAAAAAATATTTTATTAAATTTTAGCAAAGCTTTCTCTTATTGGTTGGTATTTTTAAGCTTTTTCAATTATGTTAAATAACGATTAATTTATTGAAAGAATTTTTATACAATTTTACCATTGGTGCCAATAATAGTGCAGTGAAACACAGCAACTGGTTTAATCACAGTAGGTTTAATTTTCAGCAAGACACCAGTTCTAAACAACGACGGCAGAAATTTGCAAGAAAAAAATTCAGAAATCTGGAGATTAATGAGAGAAATTTTCTAGTAAAAGTTATTGAAATTTAAGTTTGAAACATAAGCATGTGCTCAATAAAACTCTTTTGAAAGTCAGACATTTCCAGGTTTTTTTCTAGGAAATTTCAGAGTTTCTTGTCAGATATTTACTCTTTCTTTTTGTTCCTCTGTTTATAATGGCCCTAATATGCTGTCGTACTAAACAGCTGGTGTATTAAAACCTTTATTGGCCAATAAATGACTGTACAAAAGGACTTCCTGGGAATGTATCCTCCTATCAACACTATAGCTGTGTGTTATAAAGAGGAAATGTGGCAATGTCTCAGGAGGTTTAATTTTTTATTGTGAAGAACCAAAAATGAAACAAATACTGAAAGAAGACAAACATCAACTTCAGAATAACTCAGAGTTAAATTCAGACTGTTTATCTCAGTTTTATGATGTCTTTGCTGGTCAAATGTCAGAAAAGCCATCAGACCCATGCAGTGTTGCAGGAACATTGTGACACTGCAGGCAGTTGGGGTCTTTATGATTCTGTTATTGTCTTATGTACAAATGAAATGAAAGTGATGCTACAGTGGTTTAACAGGTGGAGCCCCTGCAGCCCTCTAAATGACCCCACTTTTTAACTCGCTGCCTTTCACAGGCAAAATAACTGAAAGCTGCATGTGGTGCAAAGTGGCCTATTACAATAATATAGCATAATCCCCTGAAATGTACTTCCTTTTATAGTTTTTGCCTCCTCTTTCCATCCAGGAGAGTTGAAATCACCACATATACCTGAGGACTTATTCCCAGTATTCTTTGTATATTTTTGTGATATTCCTTCTTAGAATTATTAGACATCCAAGAACCAACTGAGAAGGACTGTGAAAGCGTTTCTAAAACTCACTGAGCGACTGTAAATCTCCTCAGGTTAGTGTGATATGGTTAGAGGAGGATTACCTGAAGCAAACTGCATGAATGTTAGCTGGAGAAGACAGAGGATGATATGCTGTGTTATCATCCAGCGAGGTTTAGGTGGCCTAAAGCACCACTAGTGACTCACTCGCTCTAGTCAGCAATGACTCATTATTATATGCTTAGGTGAGGTGATATATATTTTCAATATGTTTTTAATGTCATATTTCCTACCATTAACACCTTTTCTTAGCAATACCTAGAAAAGCAGAAAATATTTCATATGTTATTGGCTCATAAGAATAAAAAAAGTTACATCTTAAAAATGTTGGGAATAAAGGCTTCTGACTGCAGTGTGTGTTCTGTGGTTAATGTCTAACCATACCAGTACACATAAACATTTATATTGTCTAAATGTGAAACATTTCTTACCAATCAGCTCAGAAAAGTGAAACTCATATATTATATAGAATCATCACACAGAGTGACGTACTCAGCCTTTGTTTCTGCTCATTTTGATGATATTGGCTTATATGTAATATAAACCCAATTTTCTGAGACACATTCAGTGTTGCTGTTACAAAGGTCATTTGTGGAAACTCCTGATCAGCAAAGGAACTCAAAACACCTGCAAAGTTTTCCTGGACTTTTAAACACTTTGTCACTGGCTCAGTCTGTTACATGATCATGTTAGACTGCTGACTGGACAGATGTTCAGTGGACAGTCAGACTTCCTTCACAAGGACGGGAAGACACAAAAGTTAATGCTGAGAAGCTGGTTGTTTAAAGTTCTATATTCAAGCATATTAACAGAAAAATGAACGGAAGGATGAAGTGTGGTAGGAAAAGGTTCCCCATCAACAAGAACTTCAGCCTTAAGACGATAATAAAATGATTAAATATTTGGTGTGAACCTTTTTGTTTTGGTTGCAGTTTTTTCTGACCAAGCAGTATAAATATGATACCTGGCTTGTTTTGGTCTCGTTTTTTAAACAGCATAATATAATGTAGGCCTCTATAAATTTGGTCACATTGGTCTTTCAGCTGCAAAGTTTCAGAAAACTAAGAGACACAAAGATCCAGAGGATTTCATTCAACTCAGAGCAGGAAATAGAACAAACTCAGAATCCAGAGAAACTATATTAGTTTATAGAGTAACTACTTATTACCTTCAATCAACATTTAGGACCATCTATTTAACAAAATCAAACATGGAGAACCAACATCCAGTTTTATCAGATCATGAATTCAGAGAAACCCTTACTGGTTTATAAATTCTTATTTTAATTAAACATGGGAAACCAATATGTAGTTCTATACTTTTACCTTTTTGTAAACTTTTTATACTTTTATTTTTCTCTTGCTTTTCTTTTATTTTGTTTGTTTTTCCTCTAACTCATGTAAAGCACTTTGAGTTGCCTTGTTGCTGAAAATGTGCGATATAAATAAACTGACTTTACCTTACAAACACCAGAAAAGACATTCTGTTTCAACCGACAGGAACATAAATGGACTGAGACAAAGTTTTTGATCAGTAATTTTCAGTTTTTCTTCTTCTAAATAAAAGTCTGAACTGTTTGTGTTATTATATCCTGAATCTTGGAGCAGTCAGACTGCTCGCTTATAATGACCTCAATGAGGCACTGTTTTCATCCGACTGCCCCTAAAGGTGCAGATGATGATGATGATGATCTGTGGGGAGGAGGAGGAGGAGGAGGAGGAGGAGGAGGAGGAGGAGGAAGGAGGGATGTCACCAGTTAATAACCTCAGCCTCCCCCTGCCTGTCAGCATCATGATCGCAGAAAGCACCGGGAGCTCTCCACGGAAGGAGCCGCGTCGTGATGACCGACAGTGAGCGGAGCTGCAGCCCGTGACGCCCGACGTTTCCTCCACCCAGCCGGGTAGATATCTCAGCGCAGCGCGGTGGGATCGCTGGAGCCTTGGCACCCCCCCCCCCCCCCCCCCCCCCCCCCCCCCCCCCCCCCCCCCCCCCCCCCCCCCCCCCCCCCCCCCCCCCCCC